>NMRA01000260.1:77528-115581 GCA_002633005.1 Phoronis australis
GGTTTGAGTTGGATTTTGGGTTAAGTTTAGGGTTAGAGTTAGGGATAGTGTTAGGGTTAGGGTTAGGGTTAGGGTTAGGGTTAGGGTTAGTGTTAGTGTTAGTGTTAGGGTTGGGGTTGGGGTTGGGGTTGGGGTTGGGCATTGGGTTAGGGTTACTTTAGCGTTCATACGGTCAGTTCTTTCCCGAAGCCTGAGATCACTTCTAAACTGGCTACAAACAAGATAAGAACAATTTTATAACAGTGAGATGTCTAAATCGAAAGCACATGTTAATGCACCTTTCAATGCTATCAATGCCTTCCATTTCTTGTACTGATTAATTTTTGCATGAATTGTTACATTTCACTCCAGTTCTTCCGCAAACCGAGCAAGTTCTATAATCGATTGAATAATTCTGTATGAACAAGGATTGAATTTTTGTTGCGTATGTTTATCAGCACACACACGAACAGTGTGACCATAACATGTCTATCAGCGGCGGATTTAGGCCAAGGGGATTCCCCCCCTCAATTTCTACCAGATACCTTTTGCAGTGCGGGTGTGAATTGCTAACAAGCACATGCGCGCAACCAGGGGGGTCGGGGGGGTGAATAAACAATGCATAGACCCTGAACAAACCCCGTTTACCTTTTTTTTAGTCAAAAGGTCGGCAAACCCAAAAATTCGAGACATCCTGCATCCCTCCAGTTTAGGCTGGGCTTGCGCATCTGCCGAAATTCTGGTGATTCCTGTGCCCTGGCCCCCCTAACTCCAACTCGTGGATCCGCCCCTGTCTATGAGTGTGACCGTCTGACACTTAGTATCGCTTGGTCTTAGCATGCTGCACGTGCACTAGGCGTTGTTATGGAGAGATGATGTTTCCGTATACCCAGGAACACAAAAACATTGCATGAAGGCCACGTTCCACACTTAAGTTCACCAATAACCCGACTGATTTTGTTACAATGGACGTATGAAGTTATATGTTCCGTGACAATAGGTGTGTGTCATTTTGTTGCCATGAGATGCCAATGTTACTTTTTCTGATTATTGTTCTGCAATTACACAATAGTCTACCCACAAAAATCAATTGACTTCACAGGTTGTAGGACATTGATGGTATCAGTGATCTATGATGAATGCTGAAATGCGAAAAGCTATCGTGCTACACCGAACAGCAAAGTCCGCTATTTGAGTTTTACCAGTCTGAAATAACGTCTAACTTGAAGGAATTTGTGTTTTGGTGAATATTGGCGGTTCCTGCCTCCAGATGCTGGGCACTAACAACTTGGTCTGAGTATTTTGAAACAGCGTCGGCAGTTCTAGGGAACCCGTAACGACACCCTTTAAATGCCCCTTTCTTTATGCATGACTCCTAATATAGCTTTGTCATGGACGACAGTGAATTTTCACTCTATCCGATAGACAAAATTATATCTGAAGTTTCATCACGAAGTTCGCTAGGCCTACTCATTCTGAGTGGCACTGTTCCCCGCGCGGATTTTCTGGCCATTCCACTCTATATTGGCCGGTTTTCTTACACTACTGTTATAACTCCTCAGTGAAGAATGATTTTGGTAGTAGATTTTTGAAGTGAAATTCATAGAAATTCTCCCTACGAATTTATGAATCCACAACGGTCTAATTTTCGCAACGTCCCGTACAAAAATGAACTTAAGTTTTCATCGAAAAACTTAAGTTTTTGGTCTGAAAAACTTAAGTTTTCATTCACGAAAACATAAGTTTTTGGCGAAAACTTAAGTATTTTGGAACAAGTTTTTTGGAACGAACTTCAGTTTTCATAACTTTTCAGCATGAAATTCCAAACTAAGCATAGGCCGGAATAAATCATCCGTTTTGCTTAATGATATTTTGATGTTCGACATTCGGCTGACTGGGGCGCGGAACGCACCCGGGATAACGGCGGCCCGGTTGACTCAGTGGAGTGAACTGACAGTCGTCGATAACCGGCCGCCCACGGTTAGTCACTCCGGCACTGACGGAAATGAGCGAATGGTGTCGGAATTTTCCGATGATTTCATCACATCCGGGAATTCTGCGCGACAAGAAGTGCGCAGAAACAGTATTTCCCAGTCGACAAGATTTGGAAGTGAACTTTTTACGGAGTTCGTACGTTTTGTAAGTAAATTTAAGAGTTGGCTGTACTCACCACACCATATAGATTGCTGTAGATATTAAATACATTCTTGTCGTTTCAATTATTAAACATTTGTGACCGCTCAGTTTTGTTAAAGACTCTATTTCTCTCAAAACAGACCCAGACTATTCGCCTTTCGGACACTGTTCAATATTTTTTATTCATTATCAATCAATGGTATTTTCGGTGTAATAGTGAATTTATTATGTCAGAGCTGTAATTTTTATTTCCCTAATACTCAGAAAACAAGCCTGCGCTGGCTTTAATGTCAATGTACCTGGCCTGAGTCTGATCAGGTGAGGTTATGAGAATGACAACTGTCGCCTTCCGAGCTTCATTTCACTGATTTCAGTGAGGCGGTTGCGCATCCTAATCAATCCTTTACCCCATAGACAACCTGTGTGTAAATTACTGTTACAGACATACTGAAGAAGGTAATTACCAGTCGCAAATCGAAATTTTGCCTATGGTAGTTGCAAGGCCTGATCTAAAATGCTATACCGGGTGGCGAGTGCTAACCAACAGGTATAACGTGCCCATTTAGAACCTTCCTGGCAGTATGTATACAATAAAATTAAATGGCGAAGTATAGCTCTACTGAACTACGACCACCATTTTACGCTCGCCTTTTTGAGAAATCAAGAACATTTGAGAAGATATAGACACCGGTGCCCTAAAGTACTGAATATAAGCATAAAAAGCAGTAGGCAATGACCATCGCCTCTGTTGGCCCGAACCAGAGGCGATGCAGAGGCTATAGGTGCTCTGTACTCCGGAAGCTTTTCGGCGAATTATGCCTCGCACCGACTAAACCATCAAATTCACGTTGTTATAAATACCTTTTGCGTTTAGTCGGTGCGACGCATAATTCGCCGAAAAGCTTCCGGCGTACAGAGCGCCTATAGCCTCTGCATCGCCTCTGGTTCGGGCCAACAGAGGCGATGGTCATTGCCTAAAAAAGCAGCTGATTGTCATACTACCCAATGTCCGTTAGCAACTGCTCATTTGATATCATGGCCATATATCAGCCTTCACAAAATATATGTGTTTTGGCAATCTTAACCCTTTGCTTGTTTCCGTAAGCAGAGTTTTGAAACGGTCGGTCATATCGCTGGCCATTTTAAATGAGGCCCTAAAGTCGTGACCTTTTCGTTTAGACGGAAATGCACGAAGTAAGGCCACACAAATCAACTACAGGGCTTATAGTTACTCTAGACAACATAAAAATGCATTGCATTGTTTATTAATTCAGTTTAAATTGAAATAAAATGTTAAGAACCCGGGTTCATTTATTGCTTTGTCCTTACAAAACTTGATGGACCCTGGGACATTTTGATACATTGTTCAAGCTACCCTTGGAGCGCATGTTTGAGCAAATCTGAATGATGTATATTTTCGAAAATATATTCTGAAAGTGCCCAAACAAGTGGATTAGTGAAATGTGCTGTTTTTAAGATACATTTGAAAAAGGAATCCACTCACTCACTGTTTATTATAATATTGTGAATATCAAAATGTTCGGGTGTTCGTTTGACATTTGTAAGCAGAGGAACGCTGGAAACTTCAACGCTAGATGTCGTGGCACCGCGCAGAAGAAGAAATAAGATCGTTTACGACTTTAGGGCACTCATGACTTTAGGACCTCTGGCGGTACAACAAATCAGGTTTGCCTGCCAAGCATTTTCCCAGGATCAATTATATCTGTCAGTGAATCCACGTTTTCTTGTAGGAAATGTATTGTCCTCTCAGAAAACTTTTCTAGGTCGCGAACATATTTTCAAGCTTACGGACATTTTTTCAAGCTTGCGGATACTCTGCTTGAGACATGCACGGTTTAGTCTGACTCCAGCACTACTGGCTACACTCTACCAATATCGTTAGATGTGACGTATTATAATTAGCGGCTTCAACTGTGATGACAAAAATCATCTTTTAAACTTTGATTCCCTTTAGATTTAGATGAGTTCAATCCCCACTACTCCCCCTTCCCACCCGCTACAACCCCCACTCCCTAGACCCCTCTCCTTATCCGCTGATTGCATGAACAACGATATGGCTGGCGGTCACAAATATATGCATTCACCTTCACACTAACTTCTTCGCCATTTTGCCGAATGACATGACTTTTAACGTCAAAGTCTTGCATTTCCTCTCGACAGGGGATCATATGCTGTCCTCTCGAGAGAACATGTTTTCCACGAGAGGACAATATATGTAGTCTCAAGGAATTGAAAGTTTTAAACGGACATGTTATATCTTACTATTACCAACCAACGCAGAAACATCGGGTGATGAAATAAGTCAGCTGTACATGTGGAAATATCTACACTATACAGAAAAATGTTGTGTTCCCACACCATTTTATCAAAAATACTTTTGCAATAAAGTTTATGTCGTAGTTGAGAAAGCCCACTAAGCTAATTTTTAATGGGTAATTCTTCGAAATGGTAGCTGCGAATCAGCAATGCCCATTATTCAGTGAAAACTGGTTCCCTGCAACCATTTTGAAGAGGGACTCGTGTACTCAATGCTTGTTGTTTTTACTTAATCATGTATGCTATTTGGAAACAAGGGTAGCTTTCAATGGTTTCTTGTGAGCAATTTCTGGAACGGCTGCTAATTTCGTTGGTGATATAAATGCTGTCTTTAATTTCTATTGTCTGCCACCTAGACATATGTCTAAAGAAGAGGAATCGCAAAGTTAAAAACAAACTGTTTGAACATTTATTGGTAAAAAATTTGCATATTAAAATGTTAGTTTGTTTATCTGATACGAAGGAGAGTTTCGATTTTTTTATGCAAATACATCAAATAAAAACTTTAAAACAAATATGTGTAAATGCCATTCGAATGTTTAATATTGACAAGAGGTGACTTACAAGAGCCAAGCTCATATCAGATGAAAAAGTACAAACCTATTCACCCTTTTTAAGACTGAGTGTAGTTGATTTATCTGTGTGGCACTCGGATAAACACTAATCAGAAAACATTCTATCACTTCTTGTTTTTGAACCTGATTTTCAGTCTGTGTACCTGCTTTTCTTTTTCAAAGTCGTGTTATTGGTTTGTTGGTTACTAAAGTTTAGGGTGATTTAGGACTGTTCGTTATCTTTTGAAAAGCTCATTAGTCACATGATTATAGACTTAGGTCTTGTAGCAGCATGTATTTTAAATCGTTAAAGAAGCATCATTGATATACATCTTGTTCTGAGATAGCATTACATAGCATTTAGCTGAAAAGTTGAAAGTCTTATGACAAACCACCGTATGGCATGAGTTGTTCTTCATGTGTACAGCTGTACAATTGAACACATTACTTCTCAAGGCAAACAACTGATGCAGTTTCAGGATTGTCAATGACCGTACTCGAATTCTGATATGGTGAATTTGTCTAAAGTCTCTAAATCATCACATGTTGGTGACAGTCCTTGTGTCAGGTCAGTTCATGGTAGTGACCTAGTCATGTTCTCTGGCTCTCAAGCCATCTACTTGTGTCTGAGAACTAGTTTTTAAGGATGTGTAGTGCCTTACCGACTAGTCTGTATAGTTCACCAAATATCTACTCAACTATAGATTTTAATTCAGTTACTAGTAAAGCATATATGAAAGTACTTAGAAAGCCTATAGAATTTAGTGTCTGACTTTATTCCATTATACCTTTACTTGAGTCACATGACCCTTTTTGCAAAATAAAGAAGGAAAAGAAAGGTAAATCGATAGCAAAATTCAATAATACAGGTAACTTTTTTTTATAAATATTCAAGATGGAATCTCAAAAACGCTGTTGCAGTCATTTCGTGTTATGCAACTTTTGATTTTTTGAAAGCCCGTCATGCAAAAAAGGAACGTTTTAAAAGCAATTCCTAACAGTGTTTTAGAAAAAATGCATGGTATCTGAGTGTTGCATATGAATCTCATCAGCCAGGCTTTGGATTTTGTAGGGTCCTACAGTATCTTAAGGTGCGTGTTGTAGGGTCCTACAGTATCTTGAAGTGCGTGTTATAGGTTCCTACAGTATCTTAAGGTGTGTGATGTAGGGTCCTACAGTATCTTGAGGTGCGTGTTGTAGGGTCCTATAGTATCTTAAGGTGTGTGTTGTAGGGTCCTACAATATCTTGAGGTGTGTGTTGTAGGGTCCTATAGTATCTTGAGGTGCGTGTTGTAGGGTCCTACAGTATCTTGAGGTGTGTGTTGTAGGGTCCTACAGTATCTTAAGGTGTGTGTTGTAGGGTCCTACAGTATCTTGAGGTGTGTGTTGTAGGGTCCTACAGTATCTTGAGGTGCGTGTTGAGTTTGGTTAGTTCCTGTTAATTGACAGGTATGCCTTTTAATTATTACATTTTTGTGTTTTCAGCGAGTTCTTCAAGCGTTCTTGCTTTTTCTAAGCTGAGATTAAATACAATGTCTGTTGGCGATGAAATTGTTGAGGTATGTGTTTTTATTTTGTAAGTGTTGCATCCATAATTCTCATTGTGGTTTTCGTACTGCATCTGTTGACTAGCATCTGTTTTTGTTTTTGACAAAATGATTATTTGTTCTGAATCATATTCAAGTATTTAGAACTTCACACACCTTTATACAATTTAGTTACAACAGCTTGTGAAAAAGTAACTGGAAGAGCCCTAATTTGTGAAATTCTAACTACGACTGGGCTCCATTCTTGGCATAACGTTAACTCGTCAAATGCGACCTGACGGAATTCTCAGGTCGTCAAAACAGGCAAAATTCGTATGGGGGTTTGGTAAAGCCTGGGCCCCTAAAACAGACACATAGTTGGGAAGAGCCATAAATTAAATAAATGTCATACCTGAAATTGCAAAAACTGTGTCTTCCAGTGTACCCAAGATCTGCAGGACAGAATTTTTTGTTATTTAGTCGGATCAGAAAGTTAGGAACTTGTCTCACATGCCTTTTCGGATGGTTCACGCAGGTTCACAGAAGCAGACGTTCGTCACACGTTACCTGTGCCCGACTCACAAGTGGTCCCTTCCGATTTCTACCAAACGATTCAGACTTCTTTCGTAGTATTATAAATGATTGAGTGCCCATATGTATGCGTGGCAACTTCATGGCATCCTGGGATTTCTGTCAGGTCAACAAACAAAATCTGAGGTCGCCAATTACATTTTCCACAGGGAACCCGTTTCCAGTCTAGTTTGAAAGTTGTCATTGTGCCAAGTCCACCCTGTGACATTGCTGTTGTTGCTTAAAATGGAATTTTTCCTTTTTGAATGCATTTTTTGTCAATTCAACAAGTTCTGAAAATATCAGCTGGTCGGAGTGAGCTGTGTTCTCTCCCTTTTTCGTTCCAAATAACTGTGCTCAGTGGCTGAGACCTACACTGATTGTCAATCTTGGCTGGAGTATAATAACAATTTGCCATTTGATTTAAGGCTAAGTTTGCCAGAGACGAATAATAAAACTAATACAATGGGCACACAGCCTTTGTATCATTTGTGTAACTTGATCGCAGCGTCACACGTGCAATTCTGGCGAACCATGGCTCGGTTTGGCGACCTACAGAGGCTTGTTTAATGAAAAGGGACTTAGACAGAAATTTGTTCTTGTGCTTCTCATAACTATTTCTGAAAAATAGTTAATACCCACTTTAGCAAAGGAACAAAGTAACTGAGAATATAACCATAATTGTTACTTAATGAGAGGATGTGTACAAGTTATTATGTGACAATGATGTGACAATATTATATGAGTAAACCTTTATTTGTCATGTGGGAGCATGGAACCCTAATTTCTGTCATAAGTGGAACAGAACTCATGTAAAAATCCCAAGCCGCCACAAAGTTGCCATGCCATATCGTAGCACGCTAGATCAAAATACTAAAGGAAGCAAACAGACAGATGTAAGGAAGGAACTGATTGCGTTGGTCTACCTCTGGAGATGAGTCTGTGTACAAGATATTGGGCCCGAGAGGGAAAAAATAGAAACTTTCCATTGGAGCAAAAGAAAAAAAATGGCCAAGGAGTTTTGGTGACCTCAGTTCCTGTTTGGAGATCTGGTAACTTTACCAGGTTGCATTTGGGGAGTTGACATTATGCTAATTGTCGAGCCCTGAGAACTTGTTTTTAAATTTCCTACCAATAACAGAAATTCAGGAAAAGTTACCAACACCTTTTGCAGTATGTAAAATGTGCCAAAATGTCAAAAAAATGCTTGTAATTCCCGTGTAATATGTATCTTTCTCAATCACTTTGTTTCAGTGCCCTCTGTGTATGGAACAGTTGGAGATGGACGACCTTAACTTTTTTCCATGCACATGTGGTTACCAGGTTGGTAAATAATTGTTGCCTAAGTTGTTCAATATGTCATTGGGCCAGTGTTTTTACTTAGTGCTACTCTGCATAAGCGCAGTTACTTGTACTGGTGTTCCCCTGTATCGTGGGCTTGAGGTAAAATCTACCCTTTTGACAGTAAAATTTTTAGACGCTTTCGCTATTTTACGGAAGGAAGTACCAGACAGGAACTGCAAGGCATTCTTTCTAAGTCGTACAGTAATTGCCAGCACACAGCTATGTTGCCTTTGAGCTGGTGCACCTTCCCCAGTTTTGACCAATATGCAGAATTTTCTAAATTATTGTGCTGGTACACCCTCCAATGTCTTGTCATGAAAATCCAGTTTGTCGTCAACAGTACTTTGCTGAAGTGAAAATGAATACAAGGTTAGTCTGTGACATGAAGGGCCAGAATGACTACCAGTCTTGTTTTCTTTCCCAGAAAATTGGGATTATAAATTGTTGCCAAACACCTTAATAAGTTAAGTGCTACAACTACTAAGTGTATTGTGAATGTGGCTTCATCCATTGCCCATTTTGTTCGTAGATATGCCGATTTTGTTGGCATCGCATTCGCACGGACGAGAATGGCCTTTGCCCAGCTTGCAGAAAGCAATACAGTGAAGACCCTGCTGAGTTTAAGCCCCTTACAGATGATGAGTAAGTTAACATTTGTGTTATAGACAGTGGTATGGGAAGTTTGGGAACAGTGTTGTACTTACCTACGATCTTTTAGAAGCGAACTGATAACATAACCAACTTTTTGTGCTACACATACATTTTTTTCCACCTTTTGCTAAGTTTTTGGATTTAAGGAAAATAAAACGTACATGTTTATATGAAAACAAGGATGGTTCCTTGAAGTTATTTTAACCAATTTTCGAAGTATCTTTTTTCCAGCAAGAAGACAAATAAATTTCTTTAATGTTATATGAAAATCAAAATTTGATACAGAATGGGTGGGTTTTGGTGTCAAACTTTGAATATCTGATGAATGATGGAAGATAGCCCTGTAATAATTTTGAACTTTTACAAAATTGAAATGGTTTCTAATCCATTTGACCCATCGACTTTTAAGCACCAGTACTTTTTATGTAAAACTGGAGTCATTGGTTACCAAATGTTTATGTTTTGCAGAAAAGAACCTGGATGTATCGTCCATCTGTACTGTTCTTATGAATTTGTATGTCCTTTCAGTCTTTGTTGTTTCAATGGTTGAATCAAAAAAGTTAATTAAGCCATAAAATTCTCAAGTCAGGGTGTTATCTCTGTTGATCTTTCAGAACCAAATGTAATAAATTTAACGTAACTCTCGGTAAATAACTCCTTATCTCGATAGATGGACTACTGTGGTTCTTTTATTTGCTGATCAACAGCATACAGTTAAGTCTTGTGAGACCCCAGGAGTGAGGGCGTGCGTGCTTGTGTCAGGAACTCTTCAACTTGACTTATTTGTGTCCGTCTTGTGCGTGAATAAATTGTATGTAAAGTTTCAAAAAAGTTAATGATGGAATAGAAAGGAATTTCAAACATCATTTAGTCTATACTGCACTTGCAGTTAGAGGACACGTCACTGTCCCCTGGCCACTACCTCTTCGGCTCACCCTCAAGTAGCCAAACTAATGTTTTGTCCTGTTTCAAACTGTCACCTTTGTAACTTACAAGTGATTCTAACCTCATAGGGAATTATTTTTTGTTCTTTTGAGGATAATTTCTGGGCCTGGTGAGAGGAGTTTTGTATGAATCTTAAATATTTTGGAGGGTAATGGGCTGAAATGGAGGGCCTTGACATAGAATTATAGCCGTAAGTGTGCACTTGGTCATCCCGTGACAAATGCTTTTTTTTGTTTGCTCAAAGTTATAGTGTGAAAAAAGATCTGGTGAAAAAATACTGATGGGGATTGGGTAATGCAAGGTTCATTTTGTTTTGCGCAAGTATTGTTGGATACAAGGATGGTGTCTGCAAGTGTTCCAGTATTTTTATGAAGTCTCTAAGTTCTAGAATTAGTGAACTTAAAGGCTATCTTCAACGGTAACACCTGTAAATTTGGTTCTTACAGTATATTAAGAGCATCGCTGTGAGCCAACTAGTACCATAAATTGAAAAATGTAACGAACTGTATTGGTTTGGTTTTGTCTACGTCACCGCGACAATCACCTTGTAATTCAAACAGTTGCGAATAACACCCGCAGGCAATGGTGTTCTATTCAAACCCCTGTTGAATACAATTGTTATCGGTCTTTTGTTATTTGTTCTGGGCTCTCGTGGTGACGCAACATGGCACAAAAAGGCAGCTTCACCTATCATCTGACAGGCTTACATTTGCATGATTGAACTCGCATTTTGTTTACTGTCTGTTTAGACCTTCTGTTTAGACCAATAAATCTAAAATAACAAAATTCCGTTGAAGTTGGACTTTAATTAAAAAATGATGGTTGGATAATTTATCAGATGCACATTCCAATGGCAATGATCTGTCGGGCAAAAGTGAAAATGCCGAGAAAAACAAAAAGCTTAGGTAAAAATCCTTGGAGGAGGTTGGGCTAAATAAGTTGTGAGTCCCTGCATATCAAAGTACTAGTTTGGTCATGCTTGGTACATAGAGTATTACCCTGGAGCCTAAATCCTGGCATGTACTGAATGGACCACATCAAAATCTTGTCTTTTGTATGATGATATTCTGTTAATTGCTTGCCAGCTGCAAAGCTCTCTGTGAGTTTATTATCCCGTTTGACTTCTTTTTGATTAGTTACGACTCTAACTGCAGCAAAGTTACTTCCCTGAATTATTACTTGTTGATTTCTTGCCCAGTACAGCATTATTACTCTTCAGTCATGTTTGTTTTCTGCCTTATTCCTAATGTTCACACGGTACTTCTTTACTTATTTTGCACACAATATGGTGGACGAGTGAAATTCTATTTTGTCAAATTTATTCATCTAATTGAAGGTACTACCATAGTTTGTACTGTGTATTTGTCAACGTGAAGTAAATATCTTTAATTTGCTGTAATGTTATTAACCTTTGACAATGGAAAAATACAATTTGGCAATTGTGTTGTGTGAAGTGAAGGAGACTTAGCTTACTGGCAACCGACATGAAATTTGTGCAGAACTCCGTAATAGCTACATTGGTCTCGTGGAGAAGACAAGTCAAGTTGTCTATCTGAATAAAATGCTGTACAATACCCCTTAAGAATAGCCAGTACTTGGTGGTTATGATTCAAGCTCTTTGATTCCTTTTGGTAAATTCACGATTTAATGTTTGTTTTTGTTTCAGACTGCAGCGAATCAAGAAAGAACGAAAGCAGAAAGACTTACAAAGGAAACAGAAGGCTGCAGAAAATAGAAAACACTTGGCAAATGTCAGGTAACATCTGCGGCTGTACTGCCATCCTAATATGTATGTTAATTGTTTTTTATGCGAGTGCATTTAATGCTTAATCACTATTAAAAGCCAGGTCACCATATTTATGAGATTAATTTACGCTACTGTGAAGAACATAGGTTGTGTTATTGATTATGACTATTTTGACTCGTTACCCTGACACGTAGACATTAAGCTCCGTGCATGCATGTGGCAGGTTTGAACATGTGTAGAAATGCAACAAAGCAACACCTTAGTGAATAAAGCTTATAGTCTGTCTTGTGCAGAAACTTTTGAATCTGCAAAACTTTTTATTATGCCCACCTTTTCATTGTAGAGTTGTTCAGAAAAACTTGGTCTTTGTGGTCGGCCTGTCAACTCGACTGGCAGACCCGGAGGTGCTAAAAAAGCATGAATACTTTGGAAAGTTTGGCAAAATTCACAAAGTTGTCATCAACCAAAGCACGTCTTATGCAGGCTCTCAGGTAAGTGCACTCGTCACCTAGTCGTCGATGGTGATGGAGTTTTTGTGCTCTGTTGTAGAAAACATTTTTTTGGCATTGTGCTAGACTATGTGCTACTTTCTCAATTTGTTGTCATTATCACGTGGCATCAGGAGGGTTCAAATTCGGACGCTTTCTGGTGCAAACATCATGGATCTACTTCTGCTGGAAGGTAGTTGACAGAATGCATGATCCCTTTGTCCTCATGAGGTTGTTCAAGGTTGTAAAAGCAACCCATTCTCAATGTTATATTTTTGGGTTGGAAAAATATGATTTTTGAAGAAAATGCATCACAACATTAAAGGGGGAAACTATTATTTTTGGTGTGACCTTTAGTAAAAGTACAGATCCATGATTACTTTTGGAGACAAGTTTGTTTAAGTTAATTACTTTTCTATTGATATTAATGGAACAATAGAGAATTATCTAGACAGCCCAGCAGAAGGCCTGCATCGTGGTTGTGCATGTGCTGTCCCTCAGCAAACACGAGTGACCGGCATAAGGTGTGTTCAACAGCGAGATGGACATTGTATTTACTCAATAGAAGTGAATGCAAAAGGAAGGTGTGGGTCGTTTGCTGGTCCATTCACATCATTGTTCAGACACACCAAGAGAATGAGTGTTAACACGTAAAATGTCTTTCAAAGATAACCAAGGGTCTGTATTTTTAATAAATGTATTATCAAAAACACGGTTGCATTCTTTGTCACTCCTAGCGTAGGTGGCAGACAGTTTTTGAATCGTGTGCCAAAACTACTGAAGCATTCTCTTAAATCATCAAATCACATACAAGAACCAGCATATAAAACTTACAATCAAAAAATCATTCGTATGAGCAGCACTGAGACTGAATGTCTTTGAGTCATGTGTTTCGTATAAATAATTCCATGGTCGTGCATCTGATTATTGTTTGAAAAATTGATGTAGTGGCTCGTATGCATGATTTTTTGTCGGTACTCACAACTTTCGCATGTATGGTTCAAGCTGACGCAGTGGTTTTGGAGACAGTGTGTATGAATGCCTGGCTCCCCTCCCTTTGCCTTTTACCTTAAAACGTATAGATTTTTATTATCTACTCACAATAGTTTCAAATAATTTAGCATTTTTGACATAAATCTTGACCTTGTAAGTAGCATGTTACTCCTGAAGCATAATGAGGTTATGTCATGGACAGTGTCCACTGTCTAGCTGTGCTCACGCCTTGTGTCTTATTGACTGGTACAGTTGAATGATGATGATAGTCTCAATTCGTTTGGAATGCTATTTTTATTCTTATTCTTCACGGTCATACTTGTCTGAGGCTCAGTTGCCAAGGCATCACTGTTGAAGTTATGAATATAGAACACTGTTGATTTGCCTATTGTTGTTTACAACGGATACCGCAATTTCCTTCAACACAGGGCCCCAGTGCTAGTGCCTATGTCACGTATCACAAGATGGAAGATGCCTTGCGTACCATTCAGGCAGTGAACAACGTCTACGTGGACGGGCGAACATTGAAAGCATCCCTGGGAACTACCAAATACTGTAGTCATTTCCTGAAGGGTACTCAGTGCATGAAATCGGTGAGTTAATGGGACCGGGTTCACAGTTGGGCAATTCAGTTACCCAGATTTGTAAAGCACTTACCATTTATGATTAGATATTTTGCCCAGTTTGTTTCAGATTGTCAACTTACATGCCGTAGACACCTTGCCATCTCTTGTGAATGTTAAGACAAACTACCGTGTGTTGTGTTCCAACTTTTGTACAGACACAGTTCATGCTTAAAGTAATATGACGGGTCATTCTAGCTACTCAGGTGTCGTGATGAGGAATTCTGCTTGAGCTCACCCGTTATGATGACGAAATTCCAAGTCATCTGTATGAGAAGAGTGTTACTTCTGTGCTAATTCCCTGTTGTGATAGCCAGCCTAATGAGACTACCCGCTCTCTCCCCCAGGACTGTATGTACCTACATGAACTAGGTGAACAGTGTGCCAGCTTCACCAAGGAGGAGATGCAACAAGGTCGGCACCAGGAATATGAACAGAAACTGCATGAGAACTTCCTGAACAGCCAAAATGTGGCCAATCATAGTGCTGGGTTGGCCACAACGACGACTCCCAACAAGGTGTCGTCATCTCAGTCACAGCCAGTCGCAACAAATAGGTATTGGTGGAGGACCTTAGCCTCAGCTTTCAACGTTAAAGACTTTCAATGGGATTTCGTATCCAATTTTATACGCAGTTGATTCATTATATTTTTGCAAAATTTGATTGGTCAGTTAAAATTGTTTGACATCACTCGGAGCAGTCAATCACGTAGAGAGTTATTGAACGGTAAATGATGAATGCTATAACTTTTTTATTTTATTTGTTAACTTCATTTATAAGTAACAGTTTCTCTCATGGTACAGTCTCACTAAGAAGTGCCAAGAATGCTTCTTTTCATTTGTCAATTGTTTCTAACATTTTTGTGAGTGCCCACAATCTTTCAAAATGTCTTATTCATGGAAACGCATGAATTTGGTGCTACATATATTTTGTGGTCAAAATAAGCAAATAAAACTCCATTTGTCCATGATGTCCTAAATAGAGACGGAAAGTGACTGCATCACATCCATAGTGACTACTCCAAGTTGGAGTCAAACAACGCAGAGTGGCCTATTCACTTGCACTGACACATTTGTTCAAATTTCAGCAAAATTAAAATCTGAAGCAAATGCTACAGCATCCATAAGTCATGGAAGTTAGCGTATTAGCCGCTGGTTGGTGATTTTGTAGTTAAAACTTTTAACCCAACATAATTTCCTGTACAAAAGTTGCAAGAGTGAGGGCCATGCTTATGGTGTAACATCCTGGACTACCCCAGTACGGTGACATCGCAGTCTCAGTCGTGATTGGTGAGATTTTACTGCATTAACTATCCTGTAGCAAGTGACAAATAAACGTTTTGATCTTAGGAAAAAGACATCATCACCTACAGAAGACAGTCAACAGCAGCAACTGCAACAGCAAAATTCTCCGCCAACAACCAATCATTTACAACACAGCTCCAACAAAGAGGCGTGGCCGTCACTACAGTCAAAACCAGATAAGATCACCAATGGAACAAAACACTCCTCTTCCACACCTCCCCCCACAGCAAAGTCAGAGACGCTACATAATCGAGCACCTGGAAATCATAGAGGGAATGCTCACATGAACAATGGGCCTCAAAGGTGGGTGAACGGATGATGTTTGGAGTACACAACATCTCGTTTGAAATATTTGTTATTGAACACCGTAGAGTTCCTGCAATAATTTGTGCATTAGAATGTTATTGAAATTCCAAGTAACATTGATAAATATGTATTCTTTAGGCTTAATGAACATAGCGTATTTTAAATCTTATTCCATGCCTAATGCTCAGACTTGTGCTTTCTTAATGGTTTCCGCCTGCCATTCTGCTTTGTCTGTTGTCCATTCTTGCCCTAGTTGTATACAAATGTATCCCTCCAACATAAAGTAAACCTTTTTGTATGTGTATATCATGCCACCAAGCATTTGTTGTGCCAAGGACGTTATGATGTGGTATTTCATAACAATTTGAATTGTATAATTATTTTATTGCAGTATACCTTCATCCAAAGCTGCTGCTCCAACAGAGCCTAAGACACAGCCAGTACAGTCACAGGCTGCTGTGCCACCAGTTATAGGGTCGAGTAGGAAACATCTATTCGGCGACCCTGTGAACGCTGACTCACTCTTTGGTAGTAGTGGCTTCCCTACCCACAGGAACCCCAATAAACCCAATGTGGTGCCAATGGTGCCGGCACCTCAGACAACAGGTAGGTCTTGTTTGTTCTGTTCAACGCGTTTTGTTGGTGTCCCAGTTCTGACGTATGCCTCTGTATCTGATTACGGTTTGAATTACTGTCATGTAATAAGGAGGGCTGACGTTGATTTGGAATTGCCACTTAGGAATACTGCTATGCCCCTAGTGGAATTTTTTTTCCTATTGGAAGTTTATTTTTTTGCGCAAGGGTCAGTATCTGAATGATCGAATTCGATGAAGGTTTGTCTTAAAACTTGACAGAAATGTTTTTAGTAAAGGTAGGATAGCTAATGTTGATTTTTAGACAAATCCAACAACTGTCATGCCCCCATGTCATTTTTTTTACTTCCTGCCTCATTCTCCACCATGTTCTTTAACTGAACATCATGGAATTTGGTCCGTGTTTTCATTTTAATGAGAGCACTGTTTATGTTGACTTTTGGACATGTCCGGCTACTGCTGTGCCACCTTCTGGCAGCTTTACCGGTCTGCATCTGTGTCCGTAACTACCAAGTCTCTTGGTGGAACTGCATGAGCTTTGGTAGGTGTGTTTCTATTAGAAGACATTGCCTGCCCCTTTTTTCATGTCCCCGGCTTGTTCTGCAACCTTTGTGGCAATTTTAGTATTTCAGGAACCATTGTTGGCATACATATTTCTATTTGCCAAATGGTATGAAGAGTTGTTACGAAATTTGGCAAAGGTGTTTCTATTGATGGATTGGCTGATGTTGCTTTTTGGACACTTTTGATTACTGCTGCTCCCTCTAGTGGCAGTTCTATTTTTTGTTTTTGCTTTAATATTTTTGATCAAGGATTTTCATGAAATTTGGCGGTTAAGGTTTTATCTCAGAGTGAGCATCAGTTTTGGACAGATCTGACTTGACGCGTTGCTCTTTTGTAATTATGACAGTGTCTCTTGGTGATTTGCTCCGTGGTTAGAGGGTCAATCAGTTTACTAGGAATTTGTGCAAGTGCAATAAGCAAGTAAATGAACAGTGTTATTGTGGCCTCCCTCAGTTTTTGTGTACTAGGTGGGCTGCTGGCAAACTATTTTTACTGTGAAATTGAACATGCTGTACTTTCATTCTTCTTTTTGAAATGTACACACAGAGCACCTATATTCAATGCATTTTACCCACGCTTGTAGAACTCTCGCTGCCGAGTACAGAAATCCCCGACACAATGCCTGTCTCCAGCTCCACAGACTGGCAAGCTGCCTTTGGCTTCGGCTCATCAGCTCAAACCACCACTAGTAATGATGACGATCTTGGTGAGTTATCTGGATCCTGTCCGAAATTGTAGTCTTTAATGCCACTGTCTTTTGGAATCAACAAAGAAAAAAAGAAAATGAAAAGCGGATACTTTCTCAAGTTAAGTTTCTGCATAAAATTTATTTCGGAGCCGTGAATTTATGGCAACAAACTTACTTTATTTCATTTTTGGAGAACTAGACTAACTTACTCTAAGTTTGAATGTGGCATGACACCTAATTGTTTTTTCCATGCTTGTTGTGTTCCTTCATACATCCTGCGCCTGATTACCGGGATGTCACGTTTGCTCCCTACAGGCTTTGATCCATGGGACGAGTCTTCCAAGGCGCTGGCTGACCTTATAGAAAAAGAGACGCTAATCAATCCCTTCAGCTATCCACCACAGAGACATCCGCCTGGCTTTCAACTACCCCCCATGCCAACATTCAATCCCAGTCAACTAAAAACAGGTAGGATGACCAGTCTTGTTTCTGTTGTACAGTGCTTCAACTGAATTGAAAAGGTGAATGACTAGTTTAGACTTTTTGTCAACTTTATTTGGAATTTTTTCTCTAGATATGAACTGTGGATTTTGCCAGTGTGATCATAATTTTCGCACATTTTATGTTTTGCAATTAGTCATGATCATTAAATCAAATCTTGTAGATTCAAGAAGTTATCTTTGGTTAGTAATTCAAAAAAAAATGCCACGTTATTTGTGAGAAGTGTCTTATGTTTGATAGTTAAAAAATGAAGTGGAACCATGTCTAGTAAGTTGTATTTTTGGTGTGCCTTAGTGGTGTATGTTGTCTGGAAATGCTTTGCGGAAACTGCAAATGTATAAAATAAATACCTGAGTTAATAAAATTCCCATTTTTTTGCAAATTGTTTGCTTTGTACATTACTGACATGGCCAGAAACTTTCACTGTCCGTGGCTTGTTTCTGCAACTGTTCCTATCTACATTCCTCAGAACCGGTCGGCACCAGCAAGATGCTGGGTCTCATGCAATACACTCAGGCAGGTGACATGCCACAAGCAGCACCACCCAATGGCTCCTTTCGCGACCTCCTGTCATCCTCCACAGCAGTGCCGAGGTCATCCCCCAGCCTCTCGGGGGCGCCGGCGGTGCAGAGTGACTCGTTCAATATGAAGGACTGGCAGGACGGACTGAAAGCCCTCCTGCCAAACATTAACATCAGTTTCGGTGCTGCACCAACCCCTTCTCAACCCCTTCACCAGCATGGCACTCACAACGGTAAGGAAATTTACGTGGTCAAAGCCTGACTGTGCATTGTTCCCAAGCCAGCTAAAGTGCTGTGATAATCACAAAACTGACTTTCATTGATCTTTCAAAAATTGCTTTCACTGCAAACCAGTATTATGCAGTTTATGATGACCTATGTCTCGTTCTCTAGATGGTGAAAGTATGGTTGGGTGTCAAATCAAATATTATTTGTCATCACAAACAACGTGGAATTTTCAGTTAAATTCCTAGTCTGCTAACCATTTTATCGACGGAACATTTCATAAAACTTAGTGCAATGAAGTGAATGCTGATCAATGTCACATGTTCTTTAGATTCTGCATAAAATTGAGACACACCTCTTACCCTTAGGATTTATTGTTAACTTTTTCATTAGTTTAATTACCTAGTGAAAGTGCTTTATTTTTCATGTTATAAATATAGGTTATACGACGTACCTGTTTCTATCAGTGGTTATACATCGAGATTCGTGATATGCAAAAGTATTTGAACGAGGGCGAAGCCAGAGTTCAAATACTTTTGCATATCATGAATGAAGGTATAATTGTAATCATGTTTATACTAATTGTAGTGTATTGTGTGCTCAGGTTGGTTACTTTACTACAAACAATGGAAACTTGAACAAATGTTTAATGGTATCTTCACAGTACTACGCTAGTTCTAGACTAAATTTTGCTTCATCTTTGCTTTTTGTGGAAAATTTTGACAAAATAGGATTTCACTTGTGGTTTGGACTGAATAAGAGAAGAATTATTACAGTGGAGCCAACTTAAATTGATACCGAACAATAGAATATTTTGGTTATTGTCATGAAATGTTAAACAACTACTAAATTATCTACCAGTAAACCCATGCACAATAACCTGCATAATATCATGATTTATCGTCACATATTGTCAATTAAAAATCAACGTAACTGGTTAGCATGCGTCTAAAGGCCAACTTAACTAATTTTCAGTTCATTTGCTTGATCGTAATTTGGCGCTGGGGGCAAAAGTCAGTCGTTTCCTTATTTAGCTGTATTACTCTCAGACTTTCCACTCGACAGTCAGCTTTTAAAAGTGGTTACAGTCACCGCAAAATCGAAATCTGGTTAATGGAATATCTCTCTTATTAACATAATTCCTGTCGAAAGCAAGCATAAACTGATGATTGTTGGTTTTTACAGGTTGGTCTAACAGCAATACCCCTGACTGGTTGGCTCAAGATCCAGCTATAGTCACATCTGGTAATATTACAGATGGTGAGTGGATAAGAGGCAGGCTCTTGATCCATTTAGTGGTTATCGTTTTCATTCTTTGCTACATTTGGGTGTTTCATTTAAGGAAAGTAGGAACTATGTCTATTTGGATTAACACTCACATTCACTTAAATGCCCGCACTCAAGTTTTAAATGGGAAAGCAACTGTTTTTCATATTTTAAATTTCTGATAATCTTAGCAAGGCATTTTGTAGCATTAATTGCCTTTCTTCTGACGTGGTTTACTAATTTTTCATGGAATAATTGAGAATGATACAAATGGCAAAAGCCCTGCAATTGGGTTCTGCGTTCACTTCCACGCAATGTCCAAGTCTCTGTTGAACACAGTCTATGTTGGTCATTCTAGTTTGCTCAGTGGAAGTACATGCCAAACCAAGATGAAGGCCTTTTGCGAAACCATTTACGCCACGTTTTCTAGTTACGTAGAAAGTAAAGACATGTCGGGGGATAGAAATTAACATGAAAAATTATCTTTTCAAGATATAAAATAGGTTTTGGAATTTTGACAAAGCAAGCATCAAAAACGGCTGCTTTCCCCTCTGAAATATCTCACCATGTTTTATTGCATCGTCACCCCTTAATTTTTTACTTCATTTATTTAGACAGCCTGGTCATTTATTTAGACATCCTGGTCATTAATTTGAGTAAGTGTTTTAAAATAGGACCTCTTATATTGTAAGAGTTATAACAGTACCATGAAAGTTCAAATTAAAAGTTGATGGAGCTTACTAAAAAAGACTTTAGGATGACAGTTACGAGAAGAATGATACTGGGTCTAAATTGGAAGAGAACACTTTGAAACTCATGCTTCAAAACTTGTTGAATTTATGGCTCGAAGAGGTTTTGTCAATTTGTTTATTTGGATTGTGGTTGCTGAAAGTGATTTGAGCTTTGAGTGCTACCTAATGCAGTCGAAGGAAACGGTAGTTGTCGAACTGTCGAGAGTGACTGAGAACGAAAACGGTGCAATGCTAAAATGTAAAGATGAAAGATAGGGATTTCCTATAATGGTGCAACGAATCTTACTCTGTTTTGAGAATATGAGCCTGGAGTGTTCACCTCAAGTTGATTTCATGCTGGCTTGATCTTAATTCCATCTGTCTGTTTCCAAGGTAACTCGCAGCGCTCCGAGAGTCCGCCTCACTGGATGCGATCTCTACAACAGCTGACAGAAAATGATTCATCTACCACATTATCTTCAACAACCAATCACAGGCTACCCTTTGTTCAGCAGTTTCAGTTCCGTGGTGCTGGCTGGCCCACGCAGTCTCAGACACCACCCCCAGGCTTCAGTGCACCACTGAGGCCAGGGCCACAAACTACAGAACCACAGATTGCTCAAGGTTTGTCCTTCATTTTTTGTTTGTTCGCACTCTACAGGTCGCACTTTTCATCCAATTCGCATGAAATTTGCGCACAACCTCTGTCTCCTTAAGAGCTGGAAGCTTATTGTTTTTGGTAATGATCGGATTCAAGATGGCGGATGTGGTGGCCATTTTGTTTTTGAATTCAGATTCAAATGCTCGTAGAGGCCGCAGTTTTTTTATGTACATGGCTGAATGATTATTGCACCAGGCGTGTTCTACAGATGTGCCAGAAATCCTTTACTTTCGATCAAAAATGGCGAAAATATCGGCTATTGCGCATGGACACCTCAATTTCGAGACGAAAACGTTTTGTCCTGTAGAGGTCGCATTGTAGGTCCAATTGCTTTTTAATTTTCCATGTGTTAGCTTCCTGTAGTTACCTGTTATCGAGTGGTGCTTAACTGGAAGTTGCTTTCACGATGGCGGATATGGCGGGTTTTCATCCGAATGACCTCTAACAATATTTTCTCATACTTAACGTTTTTGATTTATTTGACTTTCAAAAAAATGCAAAATTTAAAATTTCCAAGAAGTTAATAGAATTTTGCAAAACTACTTTGCTAGATAAAGATTTGAACGGGCTTTCGGACGATGTTTTCAATTTTTCACTAGGACATCTACTTTTCGAATTATTCAAGATTTTCTGTTTATGCTGTTCCTTTGTTGACGGATTTTGTTGCACTTTTGTTGGTTTACCTTCTATCAAACAAGGCTATAGCCTATTTCATACTAATTTCTGACATCTTTGTTCGTCTTATGAATATTATCATTATGTTCATCATCACCATCGTTGTCATCATCATCTCCATTGAAGTCTTTTCAGTTATTCGCCAAGTGTCACTCTTCTGAGCACTTTCATGTTGTGGTCTTATTGTGCTTAATCCCAGGAATGTGAAACAATGTCTTCCCATTCTTATATGAGGTGTTGTTTTATGTTCAGTGACTAAAGCAAGGAACTTTTAATGGACAAATTTGGCTCATATTTTCCTGAAATTCCTGAAATAAGGATTTCATGGCCGCAGTGCTTTTGTGCAAGCACTTAACACTTCAAAAGCCAGTAACCTGGGTTTTAAATTTTTGAGAGGAGAATGGGAGGTTTATCGTTTTCATCATTCAAATACAAGGGTATCTCTGGCTTTGGACTTCCATGTGTTTGCTCTCCAGCATTTGTATATGGTGTGGCTGTGACTCTGACTGTGACTGTCCTTATTGCTATGCCCTGGATGACACTGGCCTAACTTACACAATGCCTCTTTTCAGGTCTAAAATAGTCCGCCAACAAGAGCACCATGCAGAAGATTGTGACTGTTTCAACTATTATGTAATAACCATGACTGGCATGCAAGTGTCCTAAACATATGCTAAGAGGATCACCTCTCAGAGACTGTCTTGTGGTGGGCAGTCTAATGGAAGTCAAGTCAGTCAACTTATTCTATGTGCGGGCATTATTCCTGGGTTATATTAGTAAACAGCAAATTTCAGTGGTCATCACATGTTCAGACTGTTTGTTTCTGTCTGGTTATGTGCGTTTAACAACAGTGTAAAGCTGTAATTAAACTGTATGTTTAACATGTAAAACCATGTGATGGTAATTTATTAACCTTCACTCATATTTACACATTGTGTAAAATGATATCTCTATTCTTCTTGGTTTCAATGATTTACATTTTACAGGATATATTCAGATTTTGCGCCTGACGATTGAGAAAATTATTTTGCACTTTTGTGGGTTGATAAGGAATTGTTGGAAGGTTATTTGGTGAAGTCTGAATGAATTTCTACAGAAGGTTCAGAATTACTGTAGATCAGGGTGTGCGAGTAACAAAGTTTTGCAGGTCATACATGTCAAACACAGACAGTTGCTATTTGTAAGGTGCATTCATTTGGTAATTTATGACCTTTTGCCTGTAACGCATTTATCCTTTCAATCTTTTGCGACCCACTGATGTTGACTGAGTCGACAGTTGATGTATTAAAGGGACATTACTAGGTTTTACATCAGAAACACACACTTTGTAATCATTGGGGGATGAGATAAGCTTCTTGAATTTACTTGCTTTGACCAGAGGCATAAAACCATAAATTCATTGTTTTTTGTGGATTTCATAACAAATTGCCAATTGCAAGGCCGATGACAGTACCATTGATATGGGCTTAAAATGCTCTGCTATTTTGTGTGTGGGCTTTGGCTCAGTGGAAGAGCATTCAGCTTCTACTGCGGTGATTGTCAGTTTGATTCCATCTGCTGCAAATTTTATGTAAAATTACTTTTCTTGCTCAGAACATCGTGAAGCATTAGTGCCTCCACTTGCTGGTCACATGGTGGGTGTTTTTTCATCAACATTAATTAGGTGTATAATTTGGGTTAATTCTTAGTATGTGGATTTTGGGCTTTTCATCATGCGCCCATTAATAAAAGAAGTTTCTGTCCGTAGCTTTGTCCATTTTTTGTTGCTGATAGTGTGTAACCTGTGAATGATCCCAGAGTGCATGTGATATACTGTAGTTGGAAGTAACTACTTGTGCTTCAGACAGGAATGCAAGCACTTGTTATTGGACTAGTTACCTGCATTGTGATGACCACTGAAACCTTGCTTTGAATTGGTTTTAAGAATCTAGGGGAAAGGTCGTTTCATTCTATATTGCCCAAATGTGGCTGAGTTGACGCATGTGTTCAGTTGATGAGCCTTTATAAAGTGGACCTTGCTCTCAGTTTCTCTTTAAAAGTTATGATGAATACGATGTATTCTATTACCGACTGTTTTACCTAAACAGATCCTTCACTTGTTGTCACTGGCGAGCCAATAAACAAGTTGATATTTAATGATGGATTTGTGTCTTCTGCTTGCTTCCTTGACTATGTGGGCCCTGTGTAAATTTTGTCTAGTGTTGTGAGGAGCCCGTTTAAGCTCTAAATTTAGGTGAATAAGTGCAGGAGGTGAATTCACAAAACTTATCATTATTTACAGCCCAAAATATATTTACTCCATGTGATTGTAGGTTGTTGCCACTTGGTGCTGATTCCTTATTTTTGTCGTTTTTTAAACGTGGTGCAACAATTTTTTAACTTTTCCCTGGCATTCTTGTGATGAATGTGTCCTATCTTGGCTACAGCTCCAGATTTTTTGAGGTTTTCATTTTGGTCAGCTTTTCTTGCAGTTCAGTATAGGCTAAACCTGCTTGGTTTGTTGATGATGGAGTTTCACACAATTATTTTTAAAGAACAGCATTTATAAATAAAAATCGACAGTAGAAACAAACTATAAAATTTTGTAAATGGTCTAAAAAATGTCCATACAAACATTTTTATGTCTTCTCTTCATTGGGTGGATGTGCTGTTTTCAAAAAGCATCGCTCATACGTTATCGCGTATTCGCGTCTTGCCAATTTAACAATTAAAGTGCGTTAATAATCTTCATAAGAGATTTGGCACTTAGATCCTTGAGGAGGACCGTCGACGTTGACTTTGTTCTTTCCCATAATTGTTGAGGGGTTTTCCGGCATCCGCCTGAGTATCCCCAGATGGCGCTTGTGCACGTTGTCTGGGCAGTACTTGGCGCTGGCAATAACGACCACAACGAGGGTAATAAAGATGAATAGTCCAACTGATAATGCTGCAAGGTCATATACGCTGAGGTCACTTCCTGCAAGACCATCTGAAAAAATGTCTGGGTGTAGAGACTAGATGCTGTTAAAATGCAATACTGACTCAAGACACTGGTTTCGTCACGATGATATGGCCGAGAACAAAATAGTGAACTATAATTGTAGTTGTGCCTTCAGTGAAGTAACTTGTCTTACTGTATGATAGATGGCGCACACGTGTAGGCAGGATACTTACACGTTTGATCACATTTATTTTTGTCCAAAATATGAGTACGAACTTTAAAATCAGCGCTTATGTAGATAAGGACATATTGATAGACGTTTCGGTTTATTGTCTCTAAACCATTCTCAATATTCCAATCAGGTGACATAGGTGGAGAACAGACTGTACAGGTACACGTTAAAATGCATTGTGAGGGGAGTGACAGTGAGAAGTCAAGCGTTGGAGCTCAGATGAACCAATGTTTTTATTCAGATGGCGCTCAGCATGATTCAACCTTTTATGCATAGCCTCCTTTATGAGGAGCCTCTGGGTAACATTATCCATGTCTAAGATGTGAACATCAGAGCAATCTATATTGTGACCAGTTATCAATGTGAGAACAGCACTGTGTGTGTCTACAGTTTCCTTTGACTCTTATGCTAAGAATCCTGTTCGTCATTCCAATGTAAAACTGTTCAGATTCATTATAGTTGAGTTGGTACACAACACGATTTGTTTCAGAATTACTAAATGATATTTTAGTCTGGACAATGACAAACTTGTGTTAAGAATGGTTTAGAGAGAATAATCCGAAACGTCTATCAATATGTTGTTATTTTCATATGGCGCTGATTTTAAAGTTCACCTCACTAGAATACTAAATGGGACAATTAACCCTCGCCGTTCACTAGAAAAAAAATTTGGTTTAAACCATTTACCAGTGTGAAATTGGACTCGCCTGATTGTAAGTTATTTTTGACCTGATAAGAATTGACGTTTGTTATTGGTTCAGACCAGGCTCTTGGAATTTGTTTGTCACGGCGGGTTAGTTTTAGCCGCCGTAACACTTGACCCTCTGAGAAATTCCAGGCGCTTCATTGCAACCAATTTCAACAACCAAAGGTTAAGAACACGATGACGTTACTTTGGAATAGAATCGATACAAAAATATGTCCTCACTTGCCGATCCGCTGAGCAATGTAAACTTCGACATCGAACAAGCAAGAAATAGGAAAACACAGATAACGGGACAAATGCCTCCTCACTGAGTTCATGAAGCTACTCTAGTGCGGATACTTCGCTGCCGCAAAAAATACCCTTGTGAGGAAAGACGTTTTAACAACAGAAGATGTATACTGATCTCGCCCAGAAGTTCCTGTCAGTTCCTTTTAGTCCTGAAATCACCTCCAATTCAGTTGACGCAGGTACGGACCACTTTCATAACGATAAGTGATCTTAATCAAAAGTTGTCTTTCTGATGAAATGCGAGTGTACGTGATCCGCTTTAAAGCGGCAATAAACCTGCGTTCTGTTGAAGAAACTAAATTTTGATTTAGACCACTGGTAGTGCCATAAAACTGGTATCGCCTTTTCCTCAGATGAGAAGTGAGCAAGTGGCAGTTGGTCGAGTCTCGAGATCATGCTCAGCGAAAAGTTACTTGAAAAGCTTTATCTCTGAAGCAACAACCCAGAATATCACACATCAATATTTTGGTTAATGGACAATTCATTATGTTAGGACTAATTTCATCAAAACCGTGACAGGTCCAAATCTTAATTTTGGTTTTTGTCTCTTAATGCTGGTTCTTAGTCTTATTTTGATGTAGCCATAGTCTGTCTATTGGCTAAAACAGGGTTTACTATAAAACACGTCATAGGCGTGGAAGAGATGTAGCACCGCCGAATAACGCAAAATGTGTTGGATTGAACCTCTCAGTGACTGACACGTACATGCATGCAACTGAGCTTAAAATATGAACAAGCGTTTTTCGTATCTCTTTCTTAAAATAGTTGTCCATTGAGATCAATTAAGTCGTCAAATTTGTCTATCTTTTCGTAAACTGGGACTGAACGTTCTGGAATTACGGCACAAACACAACTGTGTTAGTTATACACTGTGATAATTATCAAGAATTCGGTACACTGTTTTAAGTGACGTAGACTCGATAAAGGTCTCGAGTTAGCAATTATTTTAGTGAAGGCCCTATTTGCTGAACGTTTAACGACAGGAAAAACGCCTGGAAACAAAATGAATACTTACTGTGTCGTTTAGTACAGAGGGGGCGATGTTTTCCTGTTAAGCAATCGGATGCCCTCCAACTGGGCGTTACTGTGGACGGATCTATGAAGATACACAAACTTGCAGTGTCTAAACTTTCGATTGTAACATTTGCATCTGCGAGCAAATTATTGCATTCGTCACAATTTGTTACCACAACATCCTGCGAATTCAAAACGGACACCTGTCCCCCTTTAGCTGCAATCCGGTAGTCAGTCCAGTAGGAAGGAACGGCCTGTGAGGTGTCATACTTTCCCAACACCGCCTGCAATCCTGTAACGGTGCTGGTGGCCCTTGGCGTTACGAGAGTCCCGTGGACGTTTCTACACGATTCAATGGCCGCCGTGTGTGAAAGGGGCGACTTGAGGGACGGCGGTAGTATGCACTGATCGATTGCTTGTACATGCACCCAGGATTTATCGCACATTCCGAAACATCCTGGAAGTAGAGTGTTTTAAAACTAAGGCTAAACTTTAGGCGTGCACTATTTTTATATTTTAAAGGGACCCTCCTTGACATGATGATTTGAGGAAAGTGGCTCAGTTTGAACTGCTATAAAACAGTTGTCGGCCTCAAAGGTATTGCTTAAAATCATATTCTGTGCACTCATAAACTGTAGTACAAGGACCGCAACCTCCATATACTTTCAATGGACGAAATCTGTGCTCTTACTGAGCCAATAACGTCATTATTCACTAGCGACACCTGGCCAAATTGTGTGGTTTTATTTCCGGCAAGTATGGCGTCTGCTGAACATGATCGGTTGTTGTGTCGTTACAGTGCACTAACCGGAAACTGAAACAGATAATTTAGGAGAGTAGCGCCTCCTCAAGGATAGTACGCAAGAAAATGTTGGAGTTGCGAATCAGTATATAATCTATGGTGCATTCTACTAAGAACACAGAAAGTGTATACTTTACATAGCGTAAACTGGAGGTTGCGAATACTTTCATTAGCAAACCGCGTTATTTATTGTTGTATTAAGTGGACGGAGACAAATTTCAAGATGCTAGCGATTGAAGAAGTAAAGTTGCCATGTCTCGAGTCATTAAATTGTGAATATGCAAATGATTGCAAACAACCTCGGGTCTTCCGGTGTGCCAGAAACCATCCGAGAACCAGTTAGCATTAAAAGTCTCATTTTGCGAGACTATTTTTATGTAAATGAATATGGTAATATGTCATCGTTACCCCAATGAAACAAGGCACAGTTTTCTTTATGTGTTCATTTCACTATCAAATAACGATTGCGTGATATTTGGAATTACTGGGGTATTCTATACTTTTACACTTGTTTTTAAGTGTTATCAATTATCGTGTTTTCTTTAAAACCGCATTTTATTTACAAATTGTTTCTTTTTATGATTATACTTGTACACACAGTTCTCCAGCAGGTAATACGGTGGCGCTAGCTGCAAATTCAAATATTTTACGATTTTAATCAGACATAGCATCTTTAACTTGTGGTGGAACAGTGACTAAAAAGTAATCTAGCCATCCAGAGCTTCGCGATCCGTGTTTGTGCATCCGTGAACTAACCATCCATATATACGTGAATGCGTTGGTGGAGATCATCAAAATCAAGGTACCTAAACTACATGGTCAACGGACTCATAAACACAGGCACGGACGCATGAACACGACTCACGGACCTGCAAACACCGTCCACAGACTCACAAACACGGGAACGGACTCATAAAACACGATCCACGCACACAAACACACGGGATACGGACTCATATTCACGAGGAAACACGGTTAACGGACCGCCAAACACGGGTCACGGACTCATCGGCTTCCTGAGTCAGCTGACATCTTCATTTTGTCCGTAAACCGTGTTTGGCGGTCCGTTAACCGTGTTTCCTCGGGAATATGAGTCCGTGTCCCGTGTATTTGGGTGCGTGGATCGTGTTTTGTGAATCCGTTCCCTTGTTTGTGAGTCAGAGGACGGTGTTTTAAGGTCCGTGAGTCGTGTTCATGCGTCCGTGCCCGTGATTATGAGTCCGTTGACCGTGTAGTTTAGGTACCTTGAAAATATCAAGACAAACGTCTTTGTATTGGTAGACGACTATATGAATTTGTTGTTGATCAGCGATACGTGTGTGATGATAGATGCAGAGACGGATGAGAAGTATAAAAACATATTTTTCGTGCTCAAAAACGCCCATCGAGTTGACAAGAACCTTTCAGAAATTGCTGATATATATATCTCATCCATGTTAAAGGTCGATTTGGCATCGTAAATATGGGGGCCCAATTGAAGCGAAAACATTTAGGTAAATCTTAAAAAGGGCATGGGGCATGTCGGTGACATTTATGGTCGTGTCCGAACGGGTGCCTATGTGCTATGTGGCACCAATTCCGCGAGCTTTTCACAGACACCATACTTCGAAGTTGTACAGCGGGTCCTTCTTTTCGTTTTTTTTTTTTCGTATTTTGATGAGACGCCGTTTATTGAAATCATGTTTTTGTTAATCAAACGAAATGAGAGTAGATCAACATTTCAGACATCCGCGTGTATGAAAATTGGCGACTGAGGAGATTGTTCTTGGACGTGGACAGGAACACGCAACCTTTGAACGGGTGGCATTAGGAGAGATCTTTCGCAATGACAGAACGATCGAACTCAGATCGGGGATCACGAAGCTATGGATGATTCGATTTTCACTGACAACACCGAAATAGTTTAATGGAAACGAACTGTGTTAACGAGAACAGTTAACGATACTGACGAATCTAGAACGTTGTAAAGGTAGCGAACAACCACAATTTTCGAACAGGATAATTTCTGCAAAATCGACATGCAGAGGGCGTTTTTCTGCCTCGTAGATGAGGAGGACAGTGGTGCCCCATAAATCCGATTAGAGTGTCCGTCCGCAACGAGACAATGCACGTTGTTCTCCCTGCGAGACAAACTTCTGAAAGGGATTTATTTACGACTTTCTGAAATGCGTCAAAGCCGAGCACTGCACACAGTCTGAAACAAATTGTCGGGTAAGGAATAACATTTACTATGCATCGTGAGTAAATATGAGGTCGCGATTCGAAAATGCGTTTAACGAACTGTATTGTTCGAGAAAACTTTTACAGTATGGCTGTTCAAACATTTTTTAGGATAATCATCGTGCAAGAAAGTGAGGACTGTCCTTAACCTCGTGTTTGTAAGCACAGGGAATTTGATAAGACATCCTCACAATTAGAAGTCAAATTATATCATTTTATTAAGAGAACGTAGTGGCTTCTGTAACCCTTTTCAACCAAAATATCAAAATTTGTCCTTGCGGGCATTAAATAAACTTCGAATTCCACTTTTATGTTAAACTAAATAGAGGAATGTGGCGTGTCGGAAATCTGATTATGTCTCAACTTTTCGGTTTGATACAAGTTCTTTGTCAACAATACAAAATAAAGAATTGACCTACAAATTCTCCTTTCAACTCCCCTTTAACCGCAACAAATTCAGCCCTCACCCGTCAACAACAATTTTGCCGACAATGTCATACTCCCACAATCCATCGCCAGTAAGACGCGTTACAGTCTGTGCAAGTTAAAGGGACATTGTGAGCGAGAACAGTGATTTTCTAAGATCAGCCGCATTGGAACATCAAATTCCCGCGGACGCAGCCTAATGCTCTGCTGGTGGAGTTAAATCCCACTCAAATAGCAGAGTATTTTAAGTTACAGGCCTTGGTTTTAGGGACTGTGAGATAGACTTTGTAGCAAGATAAAAATGGATGTTGTTGTTTTGTAGCCCTGGACAAAGCTAATAACTTCAAAAGCAGTGGCGGATTTAAGGGGGGGTAAGGGGGCCATGGCCCCCTAAAATTTTCCCAGATTACATTTGGCAGTTCGGGGGTGCGAATGTCTGACAGGCAAAATCCTATCCAATACTCTTCCCTGCCCCCCCCCCAACTTAAACTCCTTAATCCGCCCTTGAAAGTCTATCCCATCCAACAATAATGCCATAACTTCGTTATTCGGCCGTCAAAACTGATAATGTCCCAATGTCTGCATAAAGAATTGAGTTTTCTTAAAAAAGGACGGGTGACTACAAACGTCCGAGCATTATCACATTTTGTTTCTGTGTGCATGGACAGGAAAATATTTGAAGAATTGTGCCAACGACAGTGTTTAGAAATAAATTTCAAAATTTTGGGATAGCATTTAGAAAGGCTGAGACGACATCTGCACAAGCGCTTTCTTAGGGTATCATTTATACAATACTTTCTGCCCCAAAACGACCTATAAGTTTCGGGACATGTCATTTGCCTGTCAGGAAGTGTAAAGTACTTTTCATAGTTTGGCAGTTATGATGGCGAACTGGCCAAAAGCGCGTTCAGTGATTATAGGCTTTGCTTTAATTTCGCTTGAAAGGGTCCAAACTAAACACAAAATGGCAGAATCGCAGTTTGATTCCTTTGTGTACTCACCCACCAGTGTTGCCAAGCATCCTATGTAAACTGAAATCTGCAACAGAGCTTTCACGTTTACCATTGTTTTCCTTCAGTTGTTTGCTTTATGACCTGGCATGTTGACCTTTATTGTTTTGTGTTTGTCCAGCAGTATCACTCACATGACCATGTACAAAATCTTTTTAGAAAATTCGACTGTAACTACGATAGATGTGTGTCGTGCGAGATGCTGAAACGGAATAAAATAATTAAGGTGATACCATGAGCAAATGATTTTACAAAATTAAGCGGAATGAGGAAAATAAGCTGCTGATATAACGGCCTAGATCTCATTATGATGCGAGTGTGATCAACACAGTTACTTCTGTGACAAATCGTGACCTTTAGAAATATCTCATAATTGTTACACAATGAACAGAACACCTGATTAAGACAAAGGGTTTAAGTTTCGGACAAGCCAGAGATCTTACACGAGCCTGTGAAATTGAAAAAAGAACTACTTCTATTAATTTCCTTCCCATAATCCCATCAACTATTTAATTCTACATTTGACTGAGAGGAAATTTACCTGAAGGTAGTAAAAGGGTAACTCAATGTTAGTTAATTACCTCTTAATAAAGACGCCCCAATACACAGTACTTTATGTCATTAACGTGCACCATCTTCTACGCTCGTATTACGGATCAAGTCGTTAAACGAGATAAATAGTGTTCTAGATAAACGTGTTTCGTGGATAGCACGTACGTTTATGAGTTGTGTATTAGTGCTTTAGGTCAGATGCAGGATCTGTATCGCTTGATGGATCACCAATAATACATGTTATCTACGTCACGAACACGCCCATAAGGTCAGGTATGGAAAATGCTTTTTGGACCAACCTGACAACCGATATCGTGTTTAGACCCCGCTAAAACAATGAGTTCGTACGACGAATGGTATTTGACAAACTGTGCTTAGTAAAGCCAAATTCATACAAACGTTTAATTGTAATACTGAACAATGTAGATGAATTGTGACTGAGCATTTAATATTGTTTCACAGCTGTCTATACCTTCACAATACGTGTTTGATCAGCTCTTTAAGAATTGTTTTGTTCTACTCTATAGGTCACAAGATAATGAATATATAAACATGTCGGTACATGGATAACCAAAATGTATAGTATACTGTAACTAGTCGGATATGCATCAGTCAGTGCACTAAAATATAAATTTACGACGCTCGTGTTCAGATTTTCTTGCCGATCCACGTCTTTGTTTAAACATGAATCTTAAGCTAAATTAATCCAAAGGTAATTACTGGACGAAATATCTATCTAACGTGAGTGAGTAAGCTGTGTGTGTAAATATTAAACAAAATAAATAGAGTCGTCAGGATCAGTGCACTGAGTCGCGTATCCCTGAGGAACTACAACCACACTGGATCAAGATCTTTGAACGTCAACATAATCATACTTTTGTCTCACAAACCTTGGTCTGTTAGAGCTTACCCATGACACTTGGGGAAATGTTCGTATTTGTAGACTTTCGCAAGGTGTTTCACAGTTTGTCGTTAAAAGCAATATCCTAGAGGGATATTTATGAAAATTCCTAAGTGAGAATACCGGTACATGGTCCACTCACACCTTGTTCGAAATACTCAATAATGGTGAAACAAATGTGAACACTAGGTTTTTCCGTTTTTTTTTTTCTTGAAAGTGGACAAATGTCAAAAGGTCAATGCTCAGGAGACTCGCGAGGCAAGGCATTGTCTACGATGATAGCAATAGTTCATCGTTGTGTGTTGTTCTTAGCAACGGATACAGCGACTGGGTTGAGAAGGAAATGAAATGTCTTGCACAATGATTATAAGAATTTGAGCATTTGTGTTTGTCGTGAAAAGGCCAATGCTGGAGGATCTGGAATGCGACGAGGTGAGGGCCACAGTTACCGAAAAGATAACGTTCACGTTGGCTCTGACATGATATCTCGTCGCTGTTTTTAGCTAAAGGCAATGAGAATATCCCCAAATTGTCAAACACAAAAATTAGAAACTTATTTAAAGGTCATCCAATCAAACAATTTAAAGTGTCACGTGTGAGAATTAAAGTCCTAGCAGTGTAAACATTAATTTTACGCGTTTATTCAATTGACAATAAAGTATGGCATACTTAAGATGGACTTTCAGTTGATGAAGTAAGGTGGCTTTGTCGCCGTACAGTCTTTCGAAATTTTTGGTTCGGCGGAATTAATCTACATAACATTCGCGTTTTAATTTTTACATCTAGCAAATGAAAAGGTTTAGCAAGGCACAGAAGGAAGCAAGTAATGGAACAGTTGTGGGAATCATAAACACACCGGGAGAGGGCAGAGGTGTTGCTCCTTTTGACCTTTACGGAATTGTATGTTAAGAGCATTTCCGATGCGTTCAACAGTCAATCTTACCTCAACAGTATGGTGTCATTAAATGATACGAAGTGTTGTCAAACGATAATAACTGTCATAAAGTAATACCGCCTGGCAGAGATAAACCTCACATGGCAATGATGTCTTCAGGTCGAAAAACTATCGTTCGTTCTGGTCTGTTTTTTTTTTGAAAATCTATTCAGTGGTGTGGTATTTTTGTTGCTCCCCTTTTTAAAAAAGAAAATCCACCCGAGAAGAGTAGAAATGAGGGATTCGTGTTTTTACTCATCGCTGGGCAAATCACGTTGCTCATGTGATTTTATACATTTTTAAACACGACTCGTTCGCTGAAATTGTTGCGGGCGGGCTTTTTTGAACGCAAGTCTCAAAATAAGTCGGAGCACAGACCATGGCCAGTTATGTTTTTGACCTCAGCAGTAATCTTTTACTTTCAGGATATGCACCCGGGGTTACTCCTTTAGAAGTTGCCTATGGAGTTTTCACGTATTTTTCACTGTATGTTATTCATTTTTAGATTCCCAGAATAAAGTTTAATGTTAGTGGAACGAAGCATTACAAAATGGGGATTTTTTTGTAAAAACCCTTACAAGAGAGTCATTTGTTTTTTCGTGTCTACTTCTAAAAGAATGGTGTTCTCATTTTGTGACTGCACGCACCATTATTCAAAATCGACTATCCCCGGCGATTTCCTGGTAAGGATTTCTTATCATCTCTAACCTAACAAGTCAACTCTTTGCGTGACTGCATACTTCTGAAATTAATCTAGTGATTTTCTACTGCAACCCGTGCACGTAATTCGTATCTCCGTGCGCATTTTTGGTCTGAAAAAATCCACTGGCTTGCGCGTTCGCAAATGAATCCATTTTTGTTTCCGTCAAACGCTCCCAGTCTTGATAATGTACGAATTGCAACCTCTCATTAGTTTTATCAATTCCTCCTTAATAGGTCATAATGATGCTACTTAAATCCTCGTCTTCGTCTCAGAGCCACTCAGGGATAATTAGGTCAAGCTGAAGTAAACTTTGAACTGGATACATCAAGTTTGAGGTGACATCTTGTTTGTTTATGTTTTTACACAGAGAGGTCGCTGCTAATCACACCTGATGACACCACAAATCAAACTCTGCTTGGTCTGTGATGTCTTCGGGTGTAACTCTCCTTGTTATAAAACCTATCGAAGTTGGAAACCAGCCGTAACATGAACCAAAACATTGGTTCCGCTGCACGTAGCTGTAAGAACAAAACACTCTTCTTTGAAGTGTATAATTAAACGATCTATCCTGAAATTCTGAATTAGATCTACTTATTTTTAACTCGGTCTCGGCCCTTCAAGAAAAAGGTCCCGAAGACCTGATTACAGTTTGCAGTAATCCGAGGAGCGCCGTTGTCTTTTTCTAACACAATATTTGAAAGAAGTCGAAAACTGTTTTGTAGATCGATATACGAAGGCTCTTTGCCAGTGGCAGTTGATGGTATTCAACTGATGACGCAAAATGCAAAATGGGATAAGGTTGATAAATAGCAGTGACTTGAAATTCTGCTGTAGCCTGCGGACGACATTACTACCTTTGATTAAACCATGTTATATTTGTACATTCTATATCGTGTTTCATGAGAAGTGACCTAAGGTTATGTATTATCGACAACTCTGTGTTTAGCCAAGTATCTGCAAGACTATATATATCTATATATAATATTAACTCAGTATTTTTATAGCATTAAAAAGTCTTTAGAATTGGGTTTTTGGCGTTATACGAACCTGTCATTGACTGGGTCACGTGATCATGTTTTAGCAAAATGAAAAGTATATTCATATCAAACCAAAGTTACCAATAACACAGCTAATTTCAAGTTATATAAATGTTCAACATAAAACCTCAATCTGATACAGTTTTCTAAATTAACATTTCGTTTTCACTTGATGCAAGTTTTTATTTATTTTTCATAAAAATCATAAATGTCCTATTTTTGGTACCCCCTCGATTCCTAAAGACTTTAGGAGAACAGGGCGTAAAGCAAAGTATCTGAAAGTTTCATTCGAATCTAGTCAGCTCAGTACTTCCGAGACATGATATTCATGAACATTTTTCTATGGACCTACATATCCTTAAGACCGAACTCAGAAAGAAATTGGTCTTACGCTGCACACAAAAATTTCAAAAAGATAATCAAACCTCACCTGAGCAAAACTGCAAAGTCATTGAGAATATACACACGCTAGTTCTACGAATTATTTCTTGATTGTGATGGCTGCGCTCTTAAAAGACATCGCCAAACCTGTATTCGTATTGAAGTGACATGAGCAAAAATTAATTTTTAGCCTATGAAGTGGGCTCCTCTATTTTACTGTAAAAGCCCCTCTTTTTGGCCGCCTTCAGGCGGGCCTCCTATATTGATATAGGAGTCTTACTTTTGGAGCTCGAAAATGTATTTCTCGCCTATGTCATTTTAATAAAAGTAAGTCATCAAATAATAGACATTCGTGCAAAAGCAGGTCAAGTTAAATAATTCATAACTGAGGTTTAGAGAACAGTGGATGAAGTGCATTAATCTGAAAATATCGTAGGAATGCGATCAGATATTTCTGAGATGTGATATGTATGAATGCGATCAGATATTTCTGAGATGTGACATGTATGAATGCGATCAGATATTTCTGAGATGTGATATGTATGAATGCGATCAGATATTTCTGAGATGTGATATGTATGAATGCGATCAGATATTTCTGAGATGTGATATGTATGAATGCGATCAGATATTTCTGAGATGTGATATGTATGCCAAATTTTGACATTTTTCTAGGGTCGTACAAACCTCGAAACGAAAAACTTCCAGAACGACAGCTGAGTGCATGCATAACATACACGTTTAGTTCATAGTTGTGAAACGACACAGGGCTGTTCAAATCAAAAACTTCAATTAACGCTTAAAATGACCTAATCACAATGTACAAAATGTAACAGTAAATTTATCTACTTACCGTTTTGGTCAGCAGGATTCAATACCCATACAAGCGACGTGATGCTCTCTAACTTAAACAACTGTCACCATTGACTATGATAATAGGCCCTATCGTAATTCTTGTCTGACCCGGCAGATTATTAATGATCACCAGATAAACTATTATTTGTCGTCGTGACAACAATGCATAGCGTGTACATGACATTTGCCGTATATTAGTGTTCCTTTTGTTGACATATGATCTGCGCCATTTTGATTAAAACGGCTTTTTCCTACATCTTGTTTCCGCTACCCAACTGAGAAATTCTAAACCTCACAAGAGCAATCACTTTGTTCATTAGGTGAGTCTGTTTGCATTGTAAACTAACCTGATGCAGAGCAAATAATTGTCAGTGATTGGTATGACTGAATACATTAGTTGCAATAGGCAATCCATTCAATGAGCACGTAACTGTGTTATAAAAATGTTTGGTCAGTAGCATGAAGATCTTTGGATGCTCTAAAACGTATTTCACATGACGAGTATTATTAAAATAACGCGCCGGGGATTCTGCACACTCAGTGCCATCTAGCGATGAAAGAGATTGTTATAGTATTGTGGGTCTCTGTGTGGATCCAGTGAATGGTGCGTGTGAGCAAGGGTGTTCTATAGATTCACATGACATTGTTTGGCGACGTTCGTAGCTGTAACATAGCTTACCTATCAATGTTTTAAACGAAACAATTGCATTTCCTTTTCCAAACTCCTTTCGTCTGTATAGTTTCAGATAAATATTGACAATAGCACGTCTATCCAACTAAAAATAATTGCTGCATCCTTATGCGTCATTGTAGATCTTACGTCATCACTAACAAGATTAGATTTTCCATTTTCCGTTTAAAGTCCAACATTTCCGTTGAAAAAAGTCATTAAAGTGCTAATTATAAACTATTCACTATTTTTGAGTCCAGTGAATGTAAACATTTCTAATGACGTAAGTGACACTATAAATAACACTAAGATTAATCCCCAGCTCGTTTTTGTAAGTATTGTTACGCCACCGATTCTCTGAAAATGGAGCTCAAGTGAATTGTGAATCACTGGCCGACATCGAAACACGAATCAAACCGTAGGAAAGAGAAAGGGGAGATGGGTGAGGGGAGGAGAGAGAGAGAGAGGGAGAGA
>NMRA01000260.1:116126-339528 GCA_002633005.1 Phoronis australis
TTGGTTTTAGTCGTGCATCGGCAGGGAAGTGGTGTTTTTCGGGTGAAAAGTGCCGATTTTGCATTTTTTGCCCTTATTTTTCTTAGTCTAGCTTGGTTTTCAGTGGGAATGAAATGGTCAAAAATACAAGAAAGAATAAAGTTTCTGTGCTCATCTGCTGGACTTTTTATGTGAAATAATTGAAAACATGCCATTCTTTGCATCCTGTTTTTGACAGAGTGAAGAAAAGGTTACAAATCGAGTGATGTGTGTTTTGCTAGGCAAAACCCAGTGAGAACTGTTCTGTGCCTCCTTACCAACATTCATAGAGGCCATCAGCGATTCATGAGAACGCTTAATAGCCCATATACGCATTGCCTCTGACTTGAGTTAAGCAAGTCAATATACATTATGACTGCGATTATGTTTAAATAATATGGCTCTTATGCAATCTAATTAAGCCTTTTACTTTAACTAGAAGCAAAAGATGAATAATGTACTACATGAATAATTATCATTTTCCATATCTGGGAGGTGTAAAAAATTCTTTTAAATCTAAAAACGAAGTGTTACCAATATTCGAATCACAACAGAGTGTCACAATGAAACCTTTCATGTACTAATTAACTTATTAATTAACTAATTAGTCAACAAATTAACTTGTACTTTTAATTAACAGAAGGAATAATAGTAACATTAAAAGGAAATGAACAAAAGTTCTATAAATGACTGATTAATCCGGCAGTGACGTCTAAATCTATGGCAAAAACGCAAAGATGAAATGTTCGCAGCAACACCCAAAACGTCCCGATAGTGTTTTTTGTCGAACGGGAGACGTAACACCGAAAAGCGCCAGGCGGCCTTTTTTTGTTTTATTGGAAATTACGGGTGCCGCAAAAACCCTTGAAACGTTCGGTGTTTTCCTTTTGTCGAGCAGTAATGCTCAGAAATCGAATTAACATTATATCTGGGCAACAGGTAAACATTGTATAAATGAATTATAGAAACGGCACAAGCTTAGGGCAAGTCCTATTTTAAAGGACAAATAATTAAAACGCATTTTTATTACAATGAGGACAGTCACGTTTACTTACAAGTTTCCAAATTGTATTCTACTAAAAGCATACCTGATTGCCAACAGGTGTCAAATAAAAAATAATTATCACTCTCGTTCCCATCCATATTGTTTACAATCTTTGTAGAGAAGTGAGGATTTAGGAGGTTGTTTCATGTTTTTAATCAAATTTGTTAAAAAGTTCCAGAGTACATTCCCAGCATATAGGCTTACCTAAGGTGATGGTTTCGCGCAAAAGGACAGTTGGAGTATTTTGATTAACAAAACATTGAATCAGTAGCAAAAGACCAATATAGCTTAATACCGAAGTTTGAATTTTTCTGAATTGATATCTGAGCCACATTACAATTTAATAATAGAAATTTAGAGGTTACTTTCGTCGCGTAAGTCCGTAACACTCACACACCTTATATCGAGTTGTATGACAACAATTTCTTAAAAGATATCATTAAAAAATACTATGTTTTACTTTATAGACATTACACTATATCATAAAAACGAAAAATGTAAGTTAATGCAACTAACAGAAAATTAATGTTAAAGAGATTTTTGTCTAACAGTCAAATTCTTTGCGTCCGTCCGTCACATTCCTTTAAAGACCATTTTCTCAGTCAGAAAAAAAGATAGGAAAAAAGTTATCACATACTTTGAAAGCTATCAAAGAGAACTAACATTTGATGTATTAATTATATTCATAGGATGAATTTTTTTTCAACTGATCAAAATGTCCTCTTGTAACACGTCCGTCACAAATGGAATTGCCCAGATGAGAAGTAAAGGCCCAGGTGTGTTACCAACTGCCAAATTTCAAATCAGGCGTGCTTAAATGAGTGATTACACCACATTACATACATATTTAGTCAGAGAAGGACTTGAACTTTTATCTAGTTGTATTTTGCGTGTTACTTAAGTTGCTTACATCACTGGAAATGGGAACACCCCACAATTCCGAAGGTTCACTCCTCTGCAGCCGGGTTCACTATTCCGAAGGCTCACTACTCCGAAAACACCCGTTCCAACCGTAACACCATTCAAGAGTCTATTAAATGCAAGCAGTTACAATACATTATACACCGTAGCACTCTTCAACGGGCTCTACATGCGTGTTACAGTGTGCACAATGAGACGGATTTTTCTTTGAGCAACGAGAACAAGTGTGAAGTCGCGAGACCTAAGAGTTCTGGTATGGCGGTACTTTCATCTGAGGCTGCCATTTTGTAAATTCGGCGCGAAATGCAGATTGTCGCTAGTCTCGAAGTTGAATATATGCTAAAATCTTGGCAACAAGTGTAAACATCGACTTTGATCCTGGAGCGCACCTGCTGTTTTGCTTCTTGGTCGATTTTAAGGCATTCAAGACACACCGCACCACTTTTGGGAGCTCTCTCGCTGCTATATAGCCTAACTAGGTATGAACATTCACTTCTAGACTCTCTTGTTACCTTGTTGTAGCCTCCACGCCGATGAATAACAAAAAGTCTCGGATCCTCAAATCGTCTGCACGAGCCTGTCATCAAACATCATTCAGGCGAAGTCGGATACGGACCGATGATTACGTAAAGCAAGTTCAAAATTATTACCAACTTAACTATCATTGTAGTTAGTAGTGCCAGTACCTGCATCAACTTTGTTGTCCATCTATATCCCACCTTTAACGGATATGCTGGGGCAGGACTTTTTCTGCGGGGGGAGGGGATCGATCGATAAATGCGCCTCTATTAAATATACTTTTTCAACTTCATTTTACTAAAAAAATTCATGAAACGGATTTATTTCAACCGAAACTTAAGCACAAATATAATGCTTATTCAACAAAACTACAAATATTTTCAAATTTATCTGATTTTAATATGACTTGTTTACTTCAATTTTTATTGTGGCACACCACCATTTAAAATGGCCGCCGCTGACACATTAATTACAGGTACTCACTCAACTGCCGTCATGTGCAATGAGGTTTCCGCTGAAATCTCCGCAACTTTTAAAAGAATAAAAAATAAAAGGCAAACACTAACAGGACTGAATATTACGAAATGTTTATATTTCAGTGATATCTTCCGACTGACGAAACTTTTCCGGTGTTCTGGATTCGTGAATGCGAAGAAAAGAGTATCTTTAAAAATACAAAGCGTTTTTTCAAACAATAACATTTTGCTTAAACGTTTTTCATAAAAGCCGCACACGTGCCTACGGTTCATTTACGGGAACATGGAGGTTTCCCTTGGATACTGCACGTCTTACGTTGGATGTCTTTTCTAAGTACTAAGCAAGCGCAACGATGCTTACAGTTAACTCGCCTTCAACACAAAAAACTTTTGATGTAGACTATTTACCGTTACGAAATTGATTTTAATCTTTTCCTTAGTCAATTTAGACTCGAATTCAGGAATTTCAAATATCTGGAAATTCGCCATGATGCTTGAGACCTTGGAGCGGCAGAACAAATTTTTTACTTAAATCTTAAGTGACTTTTTATAAAACTTCCCTTGATTATTTTTAACCAGTTTAGCTCTTGCAGCTGGAACCTGAATGTTTTGAAGCTTTCGAGAGACACAATTTGCTTGTTACCGAAACTTTATAAAAATCGCATTTCTCCATAATTTTAAATATTGAACTTGACCAATTGCAAGAGTTCTGATGTTTAAGGTCCCATAAAAAGACTTTTTTGGCAATTCTGTTTTCATCCATTAGAACTTAACGATTCCAAAGCCGTAGAATATTTTCATGTTGTTTGTAGTGTAAATTTAGCCATCCCTAGTCGCCATAAAGTACTGCACTGGTAGCATTTATGGACTCTTAAAAATGTAGATAGTGCTCTCGTTCTGATCATTTCGCATTTGGAGTACTGAGAGTACATTTACTGTAACCGTTGGAACTCGTGTTACCAATATGTTTGTACTTGCTCACCTGAGCTCTCAACACACTGAACGCGGTGTCTGCCAGTCAGCTGTCAAACTGAAATCCATAAACTCATTCAGAGTTACACCCAGATACTTACAGCATTCTCTTAAATTCACGATGTGATCACACAAAATGAATTCAAAACTCGTTTTTAAATGTCTCCTCATGCGAAAATGAACCGCGACAGTTTTGGACATTTGCCACCTTGCCCACAAATTGCTCAATACGTTCAGTAAATCCTGTATATAGGTCTCAATGCCAGAAAATAATCTGAATGTCACGTGCATACAAGAGACAGGATGAAATGCAATCATCAAAATTGATACCTTTGCTATAACTGTGCAAATCATTAATTGAATCATTTCCGAAAATTAAAAACAATGTAGGCGACAATGGATCCCCCTGCCTGAACCCTCTTTGTACTGGGAACCAGTTGGTATAACTTGACTTACCTAGTTGTACACAGGCTTCCGTCTGCGCATACAGCGATTTTACTGAGTGATAGAATTTTCCAACCACTCCTAAATCAATTATTTTTTTTCAATAAAAAGTTTCTATCCAAATTGTCAAAAGCTCGTTCCATATCGACGAATATCGTAAACGTCTGTCTATTACAAGCTATTCTGTTTCTTACAAAAGACGTGAGTGTAAACACGTGGTCAAGACAAGACCGCCCTTGTCGAAAACTATTTTGTTCTTCAGCCTGCGTTCGACATTCATAAACTCGGTTAATCTCCTGTTTAATACATTACAATACACTTTACTTACGGTAGAGAGCAGATTTATGCCTCTATAGTTGGAAGGTAAATTCAAATCTCTATCTGATCCTTTCGGTATTGTTGCGATAATCGCTTTATACCACAATTATGGAGTAAATCCGGTGTCAAAGAACTTCTGAAGGAGCAAGACCAGAATGTCAATCATCTCAGAGGATCTCAGCGCTTCGTATGGGATCCCGTCTATACCAGCGGCTTTACCCGATTTTAATTTGTGAATAACAAAATAGACTTCAAAAAACGAAAAACTTTTTTCCAGTACATCTTTAACATGACCCGGAAGTTCAGAATATTGCATTGCATTCTCCAAATCCTCTACGTTTTAATTTTCAGCCATTGGAAGTATAGCAAACAAATCTCCAAAATTGGCCTCCCATCTTTCTGAGGGAATAGTATTTTCATGTCTCTTTTTGAGTTATGGCCCTAAGTTTTTGAGTTCCTTCCAAAAAACATTGGGGTCATTTTCACACGATTCATCAATAAGTGTTAATTTCTTTTTCAAATACTGACTTTTTAAAAACCTGAATCTTTTGTCAAAGTAAAACTTGTATTCATATAGTCGCTCCCTTCGTCGTTTAGTATTATTTCATAGAGAAATACTTTTTCTTTTTTGACCACGTTTTTCCAAAGTTGCGTTAATTCATCATTCCAAAAGGGCTTGTTTGCTTTAAATCTTTTTCAGATTTTTATTACAACTTTGAGTACATCTTAAATGCAATTCCATTTCTGTTTTCATTATTTCGCAGAAGGAGTTACAAATCTCATAAACTTCACATTGTCTTCGACATTCATTTTCTAATATTAAAAGCAACTCTCCAATCGCACTCTTAAAAATCTCATTATCCATAAATTCACTAGGCATAGTATTTAATTTGTACATGCATATGTACATGTATATGTAGACATACATGTACATGTATGTGTGAACATACATGTACATGTATGTGTAGACATACATGTACATGTATATGTAGACATACATGTACATGTATATATAGACATACATGTACATGTACATGTACATATACAAGTATATGTATATACAAGTATATGTATTAAAGTTCCTAACTAAAATGAGTAAAAAGGGAGTTTTGACTAATTAGACATGACTCTGAAAGTGTCAAAAATCGAAAAAAAAAGTTTTTATGTAGTTCATTTTTTTAATTTTCAAAAAATCCAATTTTACCTCGTATTTTTTTTTCAAAATGCACAGGGACCATCATCAACTGTTTCCTTACGCAATATTTTACTTATCCATACCAATTGACACAATATTTTTCTGACATTTGATTGGTTGTTCGGATCATTTTGCACTGGCACCTGGTGGCTAACAAATTAGTTGAGGTTATATTTTTTCCAACTTTTAAATTAAAATTCTAACTAAACATGCAAGTGTATTCTTGGGAACTTTTTTGAAATTGACTTTTAAGCATCTGTAGATGGGTTTAATGCAAAGTTCCCGTTGCCCCCAGAAAGTGGCCACGGAGGTGAAAGATAGGAGAGCTGGGACTATGGCCTAAAATGTCAATTTCTGCGACATGTTGTTTGTCAATTTTGGCCTAGCGGACTCGTGGATAAGGCGCTCCCGCCACCTGGTGACTGTTTTACAACTATCATTTCCAAGGAAAGAAATCCTCTGTTTAATATTTCCCTGCTTTTGTCATTAATAGCAACATCAAAAGTGTGAGTAAACTTTTTGTTGAAAATGTTTCGTAGCATAACCCTATCACATATGGGCGGGTTTTTTATTTATTTTACTTAGAGGTCCAAAAATGACAACGGGGTATGGTACCATGTACCGCCTGCCGCCTGCATTGCAGGACTGTAAGCCAAGGTCGTAAGGTTGAAAAAGGTGCGTTTTTGGCCGTCTGAATTTGGTGGGCTGCTTGATCAAAAACCGAGATGTGGATTACGTAAGTAAATAATGGGATGACGTCACAATTATGACTAATGGATAAAAATGTCGTCGTAAACATGATATTCGATAGATATGGAGATGTTGTTTCTTGCATACCTCTCAACGTGGAATAGTCGGCAGCGATAGAACAAACATTGCAGATACTGTTAAACGCAGCTGAAGATTTGCTAAAAAAGAAACAATGGACACAAAAAAGCGTTTTGCTGCTTCATCACCAACTGTTTTCAGCTGTCATTTGCAAGAAAGTGAACACTACAATGAACCATCCAGGCTTTATCCATGCACAGCAACTTCAGAACTGTGAGTAAACCAGAAGGTTAAAGCTCGTAGAAAAATTCTCTGGCACAACAGCCAGTAGGCCGGAGTGAGAGCCTTCCTTCTCTGTATGTCTTCGGGAAGTATAATGATCGTGGCTGCTGTGCAACCGTAGACTATAGATAACGAGTATCTATGGTGGCATCGTTTGACAAATCGAACACCTCAAAGCATAGAACTCTACCCCTGGAATGCCAACTCCGGCACGTGAGCAATGTATTCTATATTACAGCTTGAGGCTAGCCGCGAGAGTTTGCTCTGACTTTCCGGCAATCTGCCGACCTTACCCTAACCCTAACCCTAACCCTAACCCTGAACATTAGCTTAATCTATTTGTGCACAGTGTGTCCCTCATCTGAAACAAATAAGGCTACCTGGCCTATTGTTCGCTGTGACAAAGGTTCTTTGTACAGTGGTCTGATGAGAGCGATTTGGAGGTTATCCTGGCGTGCGTTCAGTAACGCTAGGACCTACGCTAGGACCTAGCTAAAATCTAGCTAAAGTCACGTGTTCTCACTTAAAATACACGGCAGTATCTCACGTAATCTCGCGAAGTGTTGCTTTTTAGAGAGGTCCTAGCGTTACTGAACGGGAGGCCGGTTTCTTTTGTCAGCTGCCATTCAAGTGTGCTGAGCAGTGGTGAAGGGAAAAGAATAAAGGGCTGCTTTGCCCTTACATTGTTTCATAAAATTGAAAGCGAAGAGGCCCAGAGTATACAACGATTAAAAAATCAAGAAAACCTATTTTAAAAAATCCTGATGTCAGTGTTAGTACCCTGCTTAAACCCATACGCCATTTATACTCCAACGATAGGTTTTTCAGAAAATATTTTTAAGTGTTTTGCATCTAGGAGCACGGTACGCCTACGTGACAAAATTCCACACCATTCCATTTTCGTTTGAAAACGCAACCTTTTCAGTGCATCTGCTTATGCGATCGTGACGTCAGCGTTTTCACTGACGAATACCTCAGAGACACAACGTGGAGATCGAAAATTTCTGTGGTAAACCGTTCTTTATTTTCTGGGGTTTACGGTGAAATCGTCAACCATTAAAAACACCTCTTCAGTCGTCTGGCGGCACTAATATAATATGGGAACTCGAAATTCTCCAGGCCAGCGTGATTTACTGGTTCTACCCCGGCATTACAGGTGCCTGCGCTCAAAAATCTCACGGCTGGTGTGATCACGTGCTTCTCTAGTAACATACTGAGATATCGCTCGAAGTCTTCTGTGACCTTGAGTGTCCGCGAGGTTCTCGCGTCTACGGAACTCACGCCTGCTTAAGTTTCTGCTGACAGTCTATTAACAGAGGATTGCTAGGTGTTGCAGATGAGGAAAGGTCCGCTCACAGGATCTTTCCTCATTTGATCCATCTAGCGTTATTATAAAAGTCTCCAATGTTCCGCTGCCGCTTTTTCCAAGAGAGTGAGCCTCCGATTAATCACACCGACATTTCATTTCTCATTCATATGAGCAACTTTAGAAGTGTCAATTTTGTAGAACTACCCAGAACGGCCAACCAGAATGTGCCTTTATTTAATTTCTTGATTGTTGATTACACCGAGGCTGGGTGCACCATGGTCGAATTGCTGGTTGGTGTGATCCGTATTGGGGGCCTGAATTCAGGTGACAGTTATCCGCTTGGTCACGGTGTGTTATGTAGATCACAGACCCTGGTAAGAAACATGGATGGATCGTAAAAGTCAGGTCAGAATTTGACTACAATTGACTGGAACATCGCATAGGGTATCGTGAGTCGACAGTTTTTCATTTAATGATCAAGGACGAGGTTGTGCCCCCTATGCGTTTTTTGTAAATGAGTCCAAGCTACAGTGAAAGAACTCTCGCTGCGCGTTTGAACGTATTCTCATCTCACTAGTTCTATTCAAGGCATCTGAGTCTGTGAATGGTAACTACTGGCTAGTTGAAAATTTAGTCCACAATTTATATCGCCAGCATACGATCTCAAAATGGAAAAGCATGACCATTTTCAATATCGCTAAGGCAAGTGTGTGTTATCTAGTTAAACTGGCTGCTCTTTTCTACAACTCACGATTAATGTCCCCCGGGGTTTACTATCCGATCAGGAAGACAATTTTTGATCGAGACCACGGCCGCCTTAGCAACTAACTGTTCCGTACTCAGATGAGAAGGGATTTCTGGATTTGCAAAGAATTGAGAGCGCATTATTCCTTGAGACTGTGCTCGATGCATAAAATGACAGACAGCGCGAAGCCAACTTGTATGATTTCAAGTCAACTCAATGTGAAATTGAAGGCATTAGCAAGAGACCAGCATCTGCAATTAAAACTATACATTCGTTTTACGTTACACTAATAGCAAAATTTATTTTTTATTTCACAACATTCTTAGCCGTACAACCATTTTCAACTTTTGAATAAAACTTGAATACGCAGTTTACAAAAAGTCTTCAAAATAAAATTTGAGCAACGTTCGATTAAAATCTGATCTTATCTCCACTATGAGACATTTCGTTCCGCGCTGACTGGACTACACATCAACATGTATCTTAAACGTGGCCTTTGAAACTTGGTTGAAAGGCGATCGAAAGCAAGTGACAACTTGTGAAGTCCTCGTTAGGCTTTAATCACCAACTATAGTATGAAGTATTTAACTCCTAGCACGGAATGTATTTTCACCTCGGTTTCGAAATTCCATACGCTATATTGTAGACCAATTTAATTCATAAACCAATCCAACTAACTCATCAACCAATTTAAGTTCTTTCCAACTGAAACTGTTGCTGCTGAAGTCAAAAGACCCGGATACATTATTTCATTTAAACTACCGAACTTTTCTGCGTGACGAACGCGTGTAACTCTTTAAGGTTCCCGATTATCGTCACAGACAGAATGCAAGGCATACTTGGGAGTAGAAAAAAACGTTGAGAAAGTACATGTGCCCCTTTGTAAAGTAGTCACAAAGTCGTCCAGTGGAGATTATAGCAACTTCTCCATAATGATCAACGTCACTTTCAATTTGCAGGACTTATGTAATTCCTGCGAAGTGCTATCTGACGTCATGTTATAAATATGCTGTGCTGAGTTCCGTATAGTACAGGGAAGAATCTCGCGCAGGAAGTTGGAGTGAACACGTGCTTCGCATGGCGATGTTTCGATAAGTTTTGGCAATGTGTGATCTTGCGTTTTTACGAGACGCCTACGCCTGGTTTTCTGGTTTTGGACCTATCCACTACCAACTTTTGTCAACACTTTGCTAAATACTTGTTTCAATTGTTGTGCGGAGCTCCTTCGTCGAGGTTTTCCTTCAACCATTTTCCTTCGCTTTATTTCCCGGTACAGTTCGTGGAAAGCCTCGTAAATGTCCTCGCTACCTTGGCAAGCAGACGTTTCGAAGAACGCGCAACCCATATTTGTTGCCGCCTTTTCTCCTTCCGTGTACGTAACTTTTCGAGTATGCACGAGATCAATTTTGTTTCCAATGATTACACAAGGTGCGCTACTGTTCCTTCGAATGTCATCAACGTTTTGCCTAAGAGTCTTTACCTCTTCGAAACTCTGCTTATCGGTCACACTGTACACCATAATAAAACCATCTGCCCATTTAATGTACCCTTCCCTGCTTGCAGGGTCGTCCTGAAATGTAAATCGACATACTTTTAAGTTCCATCCTAGTAATGAATCAGTCAGTGGATTCGTCCAGCATTCGAATTTTTTATTAGGTAATTAGTAAACAAACCAACTTACTTGCGTTTCCCATATAGTGGACCGGAGAGTATGTAGGACCAGCATTTTACGTACTATATATATATAAATATATATCTACAACATTTTCAAAAGGATCCACTTATGCCGTTCCCAAAATATTAACAAACTTGAATTTCTTTCAGGTCAAATCCTACAGCCTTTCAACTATCGGAAAATACGAACTTTACTGAGTTAAAATACATAGACACAGATTTGTTAATAAGGGCTTACATAAAGTTCTGTTTCTCACTTACCACTCCAGCTGTATCTAAAATTTCCATGGCAACAGCATCTTCATCAACCAAAGTTTGATGCTGATAAGTAAATTCTGTAAAATAAATAAGTAAGCAAAACAAATATGAGCAGTGTTGATTTCACACTTTCGCTTGAAAAAACGTTTTAAACAATACACTGTATCTACGAAAATGTGTTGTTTTATATTTACAGTGTTTACAGTTATACGTCAATGAGCTTCAATCTGTTTTTTGCCGTTTTGCATTGCCGGCCCAGGATATCTAGGAAATTACAGTCTTGGGCATTTTTCTCTGTAAATAATGCTTCGTTTTAAGCAAAAAAACGCCCTATATAACAACTTGTATTAGAGAAACAAAGGGACTTTGGACACAGTTCCATTTATTAAGTAGGAAATGTTGACGGTATACAAAGACGAAAGTCTCCGCATTTTTCATCCTTCGAGTCCCCACAAGAGACACTACCCTGCCATCGCATTTCTGGTTTGGATGGCCATAAAGCTATAAATGATAATATTTCAGTTTAATCAGTGACATTTTAATGGCAAGTCCAATGCAGCCTCTCGGTGGCTCATCGAAACATTTACAGGACAATTTCTGGGAAACCGTTAATGTTCTAAAAATTAGGTACACACCACAACGCTATCTTCTACGTCCATAAAATGAAATGTGAACTGTTGAAGCGAGCCGTGATGCAGTTTACCAATGGGAGAGATGTTCCTTCAGCTTATTAAACCAGAAGCAAATGGCCAGTGTCGAGGACGGTCGTGAACTGACCGGTGTTCTTATAACCCACACGATATGACAAAACATTGGTTTTTGAGCTGATACCAGTGTATGTGCGCCTGCTGAAGCCCGGTTGGAAACCCCATTATGTATTATAATGAGTCCACTTAACGCTATTCCGGCTCCACAGAACATGCCGTTGGGCAAGAATGCCATTTGGCCAGAGAATCGTTCAAAGCCACATGATTGTTATTCCCAACGGAGGATTGAGTGGGGCATGGCAGTAACGTCCACACCAGAAATTCCTAAAGCCAGTTTCGTAGACTGTGAAAGGCTTTTCCCAAAAAGCATCAACGGTACCGTTCCTGTACCATTTTAATGAAAAAATGGCACAGCTAGTGTGAACACATTGAGTCTTGCATGATCTTGCTTTTTAGTGAGTGCCTTGCGTCTACGAAACGCTGCCCTGACGTACTCGTAGGGCAATCTCGAACCAGCGCCATCTGTTCTATCCGGTCGACCTGAGGAGTAGTCATGACGTTGACATCTGCAGCGGTTCTCCGGTCACTTGAGGATGGTATGAAGGAACATTGACCCCGCGCCGTTATCTGGTAGTCGATCTAGGCATCATGTTTAAAACCACGAAATATTTGCTCACACGTACTCGTTGTTTAACTTTCGCTCAACAGCAGTTATCATTTAACACCACCCTGTTACGACAGAGCAAGGCCTCATGTCACGTAGATATTTGTGAACAATGCTAAATGCGTCATGAAAAAATGGTTGGTAGGCCTAACTTTGCAGTGGTCTCTCAGTATCAATACTATTACCATTGCGATTGTTATTATCACTGATGATGTTATTGGTATTATTGAAATTATTATTGTCATCGTCATCATCATCATCATCTTGCGTGATCTCGCTTTTCTGACAAGAAATTTGCCCTACGGAACACGGTACACCACGTGCACTGTCATCCCATATGAAAGCACTCCCAATGCATTGCTTCGTGCGTTAGGCTTATTACAACACAATTTGAAGCCTTATACAGTGCCACTAACATTCTTTGACTTATGTTTGTAAATGAACATTTTTATAATCAAAGAATGGGGCAAATGATTGTTTCAACGGGGCTGTGCCGTGCCACTAACTATTCAAGTAAGAAATTAACGCTGTGCAGGTCTTTAACTGGACACGTAACTTTTAAGGTTATGTGAGACCCTTGAAAGATGGAACATCATATCTCAAAAATGGCTAATTCATATGAAACTTTCATATACTAAGCTTTATGCACCGTTCTCCAATGCACTTTTAGGAACAGTAATGTTTTTAAAATGTTCCCCTTTAGCGCGTGGGGTTTTCATAAAATACGATATTATATGATTTTCATGAAAAAATCTGTAGTTGCATCAACCGGAAACGAAATGGTATCTGGGAAACTGTAACAGCGTTTCTGAGATCTCATTTTTAACATTTATATCACAAAAAAGTTGATCATGTTATTGATACTATTGTTTTTGAATTATTGAACCTTTCTTTTTTGCTATTTTCTATTTAAAATACATGGTCACGTAATCCAATTGATGGTGGATAGTTTGTAAAACGTCCAAAATCAAAATCTGCAGGATTTCTACTTTCAGGAAGTATATACTTTTACCGTGTTTAAAATCTATAGTTTTGTAGATATTTGGCTAAACATAGAGACTTGTCGATAACCTAAAATGGGCACAGTATTCTGACTGGAGGGCAAATTTGTCAGACTACAATGTAGATTGATTGAGAGACTGAATGGTAGAGTTGATAGCATTGGTCGTGACACGTGTAATTCGGCTCAGCGGCAGAGCTTTCCGCTGCTCACTGAGGGGTTAATCGGTTCGATTCCGCGCTAGAGCTAATTTCTGAAATTACTTTTCTCGCCGAGAATGTCTCTTTAATTAACTTTTGAGGCAAAAATACTGTGGAGTGGCGTAGTTAAATATGCACTTAAGTAATTAACGCTGAAACGTGTCTCTCAGTTTTCAACAACACGCTTCATAAGACAAAACAGCATGTTATTTTAACCAAATAACATGTTACTTAACCAAATAACACGACTTTGCAAAAATAACACTTAGTAAACTGACATTTGTGCGGCAACCCTTATTACAAAAATGTCGTGAATTTGCAAATTTAATTACGTCTTGCTACTGTAACGACGGTCGACTGGTGCGTTGTGCACAGTCGGCAGCTTTATCAGTTCTTAGTTCGCTATTCATGTAATATATCAGGTTTCCAAAAAAGTGAGCCAGTTTTTTGACAAGTAATTTCTCAGTAACGGATAAACCGATTTTTTTTTCAAATTTGTTATAGATAAATCTTGGGATATCATCGAAAAATGTACAAAATATCAAATAAATATGTGTTCACTTTAGCGGGTACTGTCAAACTGAAAACATCAGGTCAAATAATAAAATATCTAAGGGAAACTCGCTTATTTAAGTCTATGCTCAGTGTGGCCTCCATCTTCCTCCACCACTAAACGTAGTCCTGTCTTCCAACCAGAAATGCTTTTCCGTATTTCTTCCATCGAGATTTCCTCCCATGACATAATTATCCTGTCTTTTAACTCCTGCTCAGCCAATTTGCCTTTCATTCCCGGGTAAACTTTCTCCTTCAGAGAGTCCCATATGGCATAGTCCATTGGACTGCAGTCAGGACTGAGAGGAGGCCACTCGTCCTTTTTGATGAAGTTTGGTGTGGCCTCCTCGAGGTGAGGCTGGGTTATCTTGCTCGTGTGTGAAGCAGCCCCATCTTGCTGAAACACGTAATTGTTTCCCGGATAAAGTCGCCTGCAATCCGGGAGAATATTTTCATCCAATAACTGCATGTACCTTTGACTGTTATTTTGGCTCTATCCGTGTCAATCAAATGAATATTTGCTTTCCTTCCCAAGATACTGCAGCGGAAACCATTACTTTTTTGGAAACTCTGGAAGTCTCGTTATAGAGTCGAAAGGGCAGAATTTGTCATCTTTGTTTCCTATAGACACGGTCGTTTTGGCGATTTTTAGCGACTTCTAGCGTAAATTCTCTTTCATCAATGAAAATGATTCATTTCACATCAGTGGCTGAATAGCGGTCATGCAAGTGGTGATATCGAGTTTTTCTTTTCCTTCTAACATTTTGCTATATCCGTGATACCCACATTCTTATGAAGGGTTTTAACTCCAGTTTTTCGCCATCGTTTGCACGGAAGATTTGCTCACTTGCAACGTCTCTCAGAGATTTGTGATTCCACGGGTTGTTCTCCTGGGATTGATTCAGTACCTTAGATTCCGATTTTGGAAACTGAACGAATGACTGTTAGAAGAAAAGATTGATTGCGGGAGTATTTGTTCGAGTTGGAAGGAATTAAAACACATCGATGGCCTCCTAAGGTGTTCTTCTATGCGCAAATGGTACTTATAAAAGTGTGATTTTGTTTTTTTAAATCAGTGTGAGGCATAATTCTCCGAAAAGCTTCCGGCGTATGAAGCGCCTAAAGGAGCTTCACCGTCTGTAGTTCAACTAGGGACGGTGGTCACTGTCTATGTACACACGTGCATGCACTCATGTACAATGCACAGACTTGAAGTAGGGTTTTCTTGCGAGCAATTGTTCTTATTTTTTCATTTAAGTTTAAAATTAGTAAAACATCAGGTACGAGTGTCCAGTCCAAAGATAGAGTGCTTTATGTAATAGTTACAGAATCCTCCTCAAACGTTTTTGTCGGCAGTCTTGTTCTTTTCCAAGTTACATGATTACCTGAACTGAGAACTATCAGTAGTTCCTTGCTGTCAAATCATCCACGTTTCAGCGAAAGGTTGTGGGTCGAACATGGAAAGTGGGGGACCATTGACCTTGTCAAACAGCGAGCTGGAGATAGTTTCCAATAGCAAACAAGAGCGTTCGTTTATTACTATCCGATTCATTTCGCAGATTCCTCGTTCACAGTCAGCTGTACTGCAAGGAAGAGTCCGATGCAGAGGTCCAGTTGTAGCAGAGCACTTGGTAGGTTGTCTATTCTAACCGTCTCCTCCATTTTTTGCGAACTCACGCATTCCATTGATCGCCGTTGTGGCAACCAGCCCATGCAAATACGCCTGACTTAGTGCTCACCTTGTTTTATCCCGGATCCCATCGGCCACGGTTTGGGAGTTCAAGATGCCCAGAATAGAGCAAAATGACTGTTCATCTTTGTCAAGTTCAATGACACTCCACGTTCACAACAACTTTTTGAATAAATTGACCTGGACGTAAGGAATATTCGACAACAATGCTATCGTCAGCGTAGCAGTGAATCGATACCGTAAGCTATTCTATCAAAACTATGCCCCACTATACCGTCACTTACTGTGTGTAGGCGCTACGTTAACATGTAAAAAGATGGTTGGCTGCGCCTACGCCCCACTATAACGTAACTTACGGTGCACAGGCCCTATGTATAAATGCCAAAAGGTGGTTGGCTGCTCCTACGTATTCCTACGTCATATTACAGTACTATTTATGAATCCTGCTTGATCTACTCTTCCCAATATGAAATCATGCCGTGGCAGCAACCTCACCGCACGGTACTAAATAATGTTAAAATTTATTTATTAAAAGGACGCGATTTTGATTTTACAACGGAGAAAACGTATTTTGGTGTTTCTTTTTTTAGCGGGATAGTGTTGACGTAGAAACAAAACAGGAAACTCTGTTTGTTTTTGTGATTTAATCCTAAATCGCTTATTCCTACGTAGGACTTCCATTCAAAGTTAACTGAAAAGGATGTGGCAACCTTGTCGCCATGAAAATGTCCGACGCAGACGGTGTAGATTACTGATCTAAGCCGACCTGCGGAACAAAAGCCACGGGAATATTCGTGTAAAACGAGAAAGAGTAACTCGACGCAGTAAATAAAGTAGGAATTCCGCTCCAGAGGTATCTCATCTTCATGGGTTTGTATTTAGTGTAGATCCTGGTGAATACCCGTTAACAACAGATTCCAGAACCTGTCAAGGGTCACCGCGACAAGCGGAAGTGTTTAGATTATCAAACATGAATTGAACTTACCTAATGTTGGATCGTATTCCCATATAAATCGTCTCGTCATGAATCTCACGACCAGAGCTGAAAGCAAGTGTGATAAACAGTTATTTGATAAGCGATATTACGGCACGTGCGTTTAAATTATTGACTTGCCATGCTACTGAAGTGGGACGTGAGCGAAAAATAAGCACACGTCGGCGTCGATGCATATCTGTGTTGTAGATAACTTATTAAAGGTTACTGATCCACTTGGAACTGTACCACAATACTTCCAACTTTTTGTACAAATTTATGTGTGCAGTGAAAAGGCATATTAATTGGCTAGTAGTTTTCACATTCAGAATGATGGTAATGGGTATCACCGAAATGATAAGCTATACTCATTATAATAACGATATCCTAACACTAAATGATTGGGCTTCGATTTTGTAAACACTGGTTTCAGGCGGAGGATGGGGAGGGGGCAAAGATAGTCGTAATTCGGACAAATGGTGAAAATACGACCAGGTAAAGATTTTTGGGGACAAAACGTCATTTGCCTTCCCTCCCTCCACACAGCACAGTCTAAACAGGCTTGTAGCGCGTCAATTATTTTGTCTTCCGGTGTTTTGGCTACCAAGTAAAAGCCACTACTCAAGGTCCTGATATACCTGTCATCGACGATTTTCAATGTCAAAAACATTTAACCTTTGAATTACAACTCTTGATCGGTCTCAACTTGCAGATTTCAGATGACCTAGTGAGCAGATTTTCGGCTTTTGGAAGAACTCGATGAAATATCACTCGTCGCTTCTGAAGACTGAACAGTCATTGGTCACTATTCGTCAAAATGTAATACAAAAGGGTAGTTGGACAAATGAAGAACACTGGTTCCCTAACCGAACATTAGACAAAGACGATAATGATAGTGCAAGCCAGCCTTATCAAAAAATCTTGGAATTCGTCTATTTGGTGTGTAACAAAACCTAGTGGCGAAAACTATGTCAGCTTCACTGGAGAACTCGTCAACCCTAAAACGTTTTAGCCAGGCAGACGAGCAGTCCACGAAGGGGTCATTTTCGCCAGCTGCAGTTGGTTCGTTTCTTCATCTCCCAAATGGCATTTAGTGAAATTTTGATGACAAAACACGTTCACTGTCTGCCTTTTCAGTTGATTAACATAACGATAAACAAAGGCATCTTTTAAAGTAAGCGGCCTGTATGGCAACAAAAGTGCTAGAGAACGCCATCACTTTTGGGAAACTCAAACCTCCAACAAAGCGCACAACTGGCGTTTTCGCAACTAACGAAAAACGAGCCTTTACCCAGTCTGAAAACGGGGTATAGCAAAACCACTGCTGAGCAATTTGGGCAATTTAGAGGTGAGGAAACAAACCAACGAAAATGACTCCTTTGCAAACAGTCTGTTTATATGGTTAAAACATTAACGTTTCGCTAGCGTTGGCCAACGAAACTTTAATCCATGTATTTTCGCCACTCACATGAACTTAGTATAACTGCTACGGAAAATGTCATCATTAGTATCGTTAGTACGGTTGATGTCGCCCATGGTCTATGCTAGCAAAATAAATTATCGATTGAACAAACTTACCTGACTTTCCCACGGCAGAAGTTCCCAAGAGAACAATCTTCACCTCGTTTGCATTCTTGCTACTCTTGTTACTCAACCTTCGCACCTTGGTACTCGAGTTGTTATTGTTATTATTCTCTTCGGCTATCGACGCCGGCATGCTGATTAAATGCTTCTGGGGCCGGTAATCTCAAAAGCGTATCAATTAGTTCTTAGGCTTAAAGAACTTGATTGGTTCGCATACTCTGCGTGCACCGTTCCGATGTTCCCAGAGCTTCTGTGAATCGGCGGTGGTGTTTTATTGAACTAATATCGTCTATTTCTGGAAGACGTGTCTTCAAAACAGTAACTAATTATCGCCTTCGTTAGATAATCTCGCGTCTTTTGTTTTACTGACGTAAATCACACTTCCTGAAAAGAGCAAAATTAAAATTACTTTGTTGTTTAAATGATCGACATCATCACAACATCTCAGTTCTGGTTTAAAAACCTATCAACGAAACGTAGACCACCTCTAAGTCACCCCTCCAGTAGCGAGAGTGTCAGACTGACAACCGAATGGTTAACGGTTCAAATCCCTTGTGCGCTAAAATATAAAAAATACCCATCCGTTCATTGGCGATCACGAGTGTAACCAAATACGAACAATGTAGTGCTTGAAGAAGGACATAGAAATGACCGATCGAAATGACGTAGGCAACAGATTGGAGTGAATAGAACAATAAATTTGCGAAACGATGTTTCTTCATCGCAATCTCAAAGTGGGTATAGGAAGTTATAAAACAAATAACTAGCGTCCTTGATGGGCGGTGCACCATAGGGAGCTGGGGGGCTATAGCCCCCCCCCACACTTTTTCAGTGCTACGCCGCACATGGTCTATAGGCGATGCACCACAGGGGGCTGAGGGGCTTTAGTCCCCCCCACACTTTTTTCAGTGCTGCGCCGCCCATGTCCTTATATTGAACATTAGGATATTTACGTACAAGAATTTTAAACGTTTCGTTTTATGATACGTTACATGCACTGCTACTTTGAACAAATAATTGAGGGAGAAAGGCAGGCAGGGCGGAACCAGGCATGCGGTCGTGCCGGCAGGGGGCGTAATAATTTACATGTACTGCCTTATTTATTTGGTGAAAAGATTTTACCAGTGAGGTCAAAAAACACGATTGTTTCTGTTTTGTCCCCAACTCATTTTCGAAGCTGCAAAAAATAGAAAGCCAACAACCGCATCACTTTTTTGTCAAAAATGTTATCTTTCTTCAAAAGCCTCACAGCTACGTTCATCTTAGCTTTTAACATAATGTGTCGGCTATAATCATTGCCTGAGATGATGATAAAGCAGAGGCGCAGGAAGAACTCACTGACTATCATCAACTCAACAGCCACAAGGTGACGCTAAAGGCATCCCATACACTCCTGCACCCCCCCGCACCACCCGCACCACNCAGCCCGAGAATCGCATCATTGCATGACTGAAGCTGGTTTTCGCACCGTAAAAAGATGAAAAGAATTATTATTGCACTTCTTTAGCAAACACCAATAGAATTTTTGCTTTTGAAATAATAGTCAACTAAAAAATATTGCCTCAATTTACAGGACTAGTACCAATGACTAAAGCGAAATGTGTTTTTGGCCTTACAAACAAATAAAGAAGTATACACGAGGACAGAGCCAACTATTTTGAAATCAGCGATGAAGTAATTATGCTTTTTCATTCAAAATGACAAAAACAGGCAATTTATAGTAAAATTAAAAGCAGCTGGTAATGAGGACCTTTCGGATATTAACATGCTTCACTACTGCAGTTAAGACGTAAGAATCAAAACGTGTTGATGAAACAGTCAGTGAACTTGGCTCGGTACATGCTAACTCGTCATGTTATAAAAGAGTCAGGACCCCCACAAACATGAACTTAGACGGTGGTTTTCATAGATGGCGGTGCATGTGCAGTACCAAACAGCTCACAAACTTCAGTGTGTATAGAAAACTTGACTCCACTAACAATATGGCTCTTTTCGAAAACGTTGCTAAATTTCTATTTCGTAATGGAATCGTTTGTTGCTCCAACTAACACAGCTTAGTTCTTGAATTAATAAGATACCTTATTTGTACGCCATATTTGTATATCACGTAATTACTCTTGTTCATTACCGGCAAGATATTGTGCAACAGTGTCACACATTTCTATCATACTAACACCTCTATCCATTTTTAAATCTATAACTGTAATCTTGTGCATATCATTGATATTCTTGTTGCATTTGTATATTTTCATGTTTTTGTTAATAAGTGTATTCATCTATATATACTGGTATATGTATATGTATTGTTTTGATTCCCAGATATATGTTTTCTAGTACTTTATGGGATTTAACTATTATTACTATATATTGGATTTTTCGTAATAAGCATAAAAATTTCATTTGGACATGAGTGAACGAACGGTCGTCGACCAGTCGCTAAATAGCCAATTGCTCTGCTAATTTTCAGTAATTAAAACTACATCCTGTAAGCATCTTAATTACGAGAAAACACGGGATCGGTTTGTTTATGTAACTTCAAAATCTTTTTCCATTATTTTTTTTTAATTTTGTTTCCGTCATTCATCTTGTTATTACCCCCACTTTATTTCTCCAATCCTATGGTCGACGGACACTTTTTAAAGGTGCAACAAACCTGGGTTTTCTGTTAAAAGAGACCTTTAATTTATATCATTTACTGTCAGAAAATTGATATATTTTTCTTTACTCAACTTAAAAATATCTTTTAGGCTTGAGAAGATATAAGTTCGTTTATATTTCATACCAGGCTCGTTAAAGCTTATCACGGCGCAGTATCGTGTAGACTAGGGGGCCGACGGGGCGACGGCCGCCGGGGCGACGGCCGCCGGGGCGACGGCCGCCGGGGTGACGGTCGCGGGCGGGCATCCACATTATGATTGATCAGTATGAATAAACTGTTTTAAAACTGTGACAGATTTGCAGTTAAATTTAATAAAGTTCCTGTTTTATGTTTCATTTTTCTACTTTTCCTAGTACTAGGGTCCATGCATTTGAGTAAATAGAGGGACACCCTATAAAAAATAGCCTCGGGCATCACAAGACCTCTTCGCGCTACTGTCACGGCCAGTTAGTGTCAGCCGCCGAAGAAGTAACGTTGTCCGGGTATTTCAGGCGTTCTAATTGTAGCAAATTAAAAAGGCTAGAAGCGCAATGACGATGCGAAAGTTGTTTTCGACATTAGACAACGTCAACAACAACAACAACTACTACTACTACAACGACAACAGCTAGTGTTTGATTACATCATGATCATTAAAGAACGTTCTCCGAAGAGGAAACAGGTAAATCAGAGATCTTCAGTACCTCTGGATAAACATCACGAGTGTTTACATCATGGTAATTAAAGAACTAAGTTCTCACAGGTTAAGTCGAAACGGGTTAAACGATAGCAGTGCTTGATCCACCGGGACATGACTCATACTCGTGTATACTACACCTTAAAGAAACTGAAAAACATTTAGGACAAACTGTGAGTAATAAATTATCAAGAATGACCGTGTTAATGCGTGTAAATGTTTGACGAAACGTCTGAAAAAACAAGTCAACAGTTAAAAATTCTTCTTGCATTCGCTTGACCGTCAAGTGTGAAGCAAAATTCTCACTAACAAGAATTCCTCATTGAAGTTGACATGCGGTGCAAATAATAGTTTCTAATACGTATTCATCCCTGAAAGACGCAACTCTTTCCAAAAGCTGACAGAAACTTCTGTCTGAGTTCTTTACCAGCTTAAAGATGTTTCGAATCTATTTGCTTCTCATTAAATTTCCTGGAGAGCTACTGAGATTTATTGGAAAAGATTTCTCAACTGGCATTGGCTTACTCTCATAAACATTTTGAATGTCAACGACACTTTACTTGGTACAGTTTTCTCCTTTATTTTTCTCTCAAAGGTGAACAAACAGTGGGGCCTCCTATATCATTATTCATACGCGTGGGAAGATCCTCTTTAGTGGGGAGGGTGAAAATGTGAGTGCGACTCACCGTAGACTTCACTTCTGTCACTCTCGACACCAGTTTCGCGCTCGCGGCCCCGCAAGTTGACACATTTCAGAAACTTTTCTCTCAAAACATTTCTTTCTCTTGAAAGTTTTACACTCATTTTACATTTGTCGTGTTTCTGGTCTTCTTGCATATTATTGTGCATGCTTTTCAGGTCACAATTATACTCCGAACAAAACGAAAAAAATCATTGTGCACTGATAGCTACATCCCGGAATACCACAGCGCGCTTTTATAATCTGCTGTATTTACCCACAATGCTGCGCGTCTTTAGGGCACTTTCCCCACAGTTGTTTCCGGTGCTAACCGAATATTTACTGTTGCACAGTCTTGACAAGTTGGTTGGGGCTGCAATATATTGTTCATTTCTTGTTCGTCTCGGCTCAGTAACGTTTGGTAACATAAACGTTCGAAAACTAGGTCAATCGTGCAACGAAATGTTCTACCTTTCCCGTAGAGAAAAATAGAACTCAACATTTGTCTATATTAAACGAATTTGAATAAGTGAGGTCTATAAAATCAGCAGGAACGAGTTCATTTGGCTACAGCTGCAAAAAGAATGTTTCGCAATAATTTCTTTAAGTTGTGAGAACACAGCTTTCCTATAACCAGTGGGCTGTAAGGTTCCTGGTATAGCTCATTACTATAGCTAAGCATTTCAAGTAAAGCCCAAGCAGGACGTTGGTTTAGTTATTTTCAAGTGCGTTGTCTTTATCTTCTGGAAACCTTGAAATCAGTACAGGGTGACTCAAAATGGAATCCACAAAATTGTGTATAAAATTTTTAAAATTCTAATTCTTTTGGAAAGTTCAGGAATTCAGTGCAAAGTGACTGGTATGGTTGAAACTTTGTGGAAAGGTCGTCCACAGACAGAAGTTTGAATTTACCAAATTTGAAAAAAATAAATGGACTTATGTAGGATTATACTAAATTTTCACTGGACTACAAGTACTTTTGCGGCCATTATCTGAAACTGTACTGTATCTAAATTTTCCGTCAGTTGGAGCCGGTTAAGTGGTTGTTATGTAACAGCAGGCATCTTGAACTAACTTTTGATGCCCGGCTCATTTTGTGCTGTGTCTGTTACATATCCGATTTTAAAACGTGGCTACAAGAATTATTTCTAGAAATAGCTTTTTGAATATATTTTAAGGTGTTTCGATAATTGTGATGCAAGCCACGGTTTTAGCTCTCGGTGGCGTTCCGTAGACGCAAGAACCTCCAGAGTAAAGCTCACGTGGTCACGAGCTTCGCTTGCAATGCCTGGCGATATTTCGCCGGTGAAGTCTTGCGTGATCATGGTTTTTCGCGAAGTTCTCGGTCTATGGAACGCTGCACAGCCTTGATAATCTGAGGAGATTCAAGCGCTCTAGTTCACCAAACATGCTGCCCTGGGGGTCAAACTTCTGTCCGTCTTAATCGTGCAATCTGTTAAGGGTGTTTACTTGTTCAATTCAAAATATCCATCAACGACTTGTGCGACTGCAGGTGTATCTAATTAATTCCGACCTTATCCCATAATCCCATTATCTACTTCATATCATCTTGAATATGATGTGCTTGTTTGGCAAACTATGATTGATGCAGTTCACGATTCCACGGATGGAAACGCTCTTAAAGCTACCATTCCTCCCGACGTATACAAAAATATTAAATCAATTCACATTATGAAAACAGACAACCATTTTCCTTGCAGTGAAAGCAATTGATTCCAACGATCTAAATAGGAATTAAGACACCACTGAAGGCGTCCAAGTTTGGAAAGCGAACTCGCCAGTCTTTTCTAAAGTGCTGGATTTTAACCACTTTCTTCTTGTTTAAATATCTATTTTAGGTCGTGGATCATGTGGAAAATGTGCCTTTAAAACAGTCTCATGGCTCCAATATTACCTTAAGGTGTGTGTTCTGCTAAATGAATCAAAGCATTTCAAATGTGAACAAGGAGATCTAACTCGATTTAATGGTGTCACAGGCAATGCATGTATGAATTCTCGGTAACGTTTTTCTCTTATTTATGGGAAAGCGAACTTTCACTTACAACTGTTCAAGCATGTGGCCAGAGATTCTCCAGGTGAAGATTGATAAAGGTGCTACCAATTGTCTCAAGGCTGTGCTTAATCTTACACCCGAACATCGAAATGAATAAGTATAGACATCCAACAAATTAACGGTGAAAAGGAATCACAAGATTATTCGTACCTGGTAGTGTCATGAGAAATGACTTAAGTCAGAAATTTGGCCTTTCTTTGAAAAATAATTAAACCTCACTTAACAAAAAAATTAAGTCACTGAGAATATACTGTCACTTGCTAATTACTGGGGTATCTACTTATTTGTTATTGGCTGTGATGCACTTATAAAAACATAGCAAAACGTTAATTCAATAACGGTAGGATCAAATCCCTGGCTTAAATCTTTTTAGTTTTAAAAGTCACTTGTCGTAAAACAGGCCTTTGGTGTTACTGTAGACTACACTACATCGACCGCTAACTCCGTTTTTTCTCAATGCACAAAACCTGTGACCTTATGCACAAGCTACGACCTACATTGGCTGCGATATCACTATTCACTAGCGGCACCTAGTGTAATGCACGTTTTACTTCCGTCAAGTAACGTCGTCTACTCATTAACTGAAAGATGAGTTGTACATTGGAAGAGAGTACCACCTCCTCCGAAAATTCTGCAAGAAAGTATGTGTTGTCAATGATCTTAAAGGAGAATGCCACCCAAAAAACAACCGATTTTGTATTTTTGTATCAGTTAAGATCGAGTAGTTCCACTCGATAACAGCAAGATCAGGTGTTTTATCTGACACCTGACCGCAGACGGAGGTGTTGAAATTAACCAATGACGTAATAGGTTCGAACGCAGTCTGTTCAGTCGTGCACAACACGCTTACTGGTGTCAACGTATGGCTTGAATTCATCGTTTTACACCAACAAGTCATCAAAATTCGATGTAAAACCCTTACAAATACATCGAATTCTTGAACAAACGTGTTGTTTTATTTCACTGTTACGGCTTTATAGGTATTTGAACGTACCGTAGCCTACAGAGTTCAGTAGGCTAATTTACCATGGTCGATAGCGGGGGTTTGGGAGAGCTCATCCGACGAAGACTTCACAGGTGGATCGTTAGGTTTCACAGGGTATCAATTCGAATCGGAATACACTGAACTTGTACAGGCAACAGAACGTATGGATAGTTTTTTGGTAAGCCGGCATTCGTCAGAGAAATCACTGTCGACGAAATGCTGGCCATTGACACGGAGATGTTTCACGGCCTCATACCTGCTATTAACAGCGTACTTTTCATTCTTCGTTATCAAATTCCTAAGCATTTCGGGCTCTCGAGGAAAATATATATATACCCGCTTTCCTCGCAGCCTCATAGCTCGGACAAGCGGGAACGATGCACCGCAACATAGTCGCTGCGTCGTTTCTCACCTTCCTCACAAGTTAACGCGACAAGGTAAGGTCGACCATATGCGAGGTGATGTGGATATAGACCGATTAAGACGGTAAAAAAGACTAATTAAATCGGGTGGCATTCTCCTTTAAGTGTAGCGAAATTATAGAGAATCACAAAAGTCGGATTAAACTTTGCCGTGACTTTATATTACGCGATACGCGTGTCTCGAAAACAAATTTGCTTTACTTTTCCTCCACAGTGTCACCAACAATTGCACAACTCTACCCTGCTGGCTACCAGTTTTACTCTGTTGGCCAGTTTCAATCACCCCTCCAGTTGTGCAAAGTCACTGTCTGCCCCCGATAGCCTCTTTGTTATGCTACCGAGTCTTGCCGCTCACCCACTTGCATTACGAATCTCATCACCATCACCATTAAGTTTAAGATATAGTAGTAATATTAGGCTTAAATGCTTTTTCTCAGCAGATGATGCTTTCCTGTGAGGTGGTAAGTGATCGTCATCAAGACGACGCCCTCGCCAGAAGCCTGTTACCGGCAAATAAGTGATGAGTGTTGTTCAAATTACGAAACAAATTGAGGACGATGGTAAACATGAACAAACAAGATAAAATACTTAACTCGAACTTGTGACCTGTGACAGGTGTGGAGAGTGTAGAGTGAACCCTGTGCGAACCTTATAGTTTGTTTGAATATACACCTTGTTGTCTGTTTAGACATGGGTTTTTTGTAGTGGAGCATAAAGCAATTTTTTATTTCCTCCCTCTTTTAAATTGTAGCCCTTTTCCCTAACGGGTAAATCACAATCAAGGTCCATATTCGAGAGTTGACTGTGTTACGAGCTAAAATAAAATTTTCTGGTCACTTATCAAGTGCCAACTGGATCTCATACGCAAAGGGCTATTTAGTTGGCAAAATAAAAAAGAATTATCAAAATCGTTTGAGAAATATATGTCAATTTTGTCTCTGAGTTTCATGCATTTTTCTCGTTACAAGTTGCCATTTTAAAATTCCACCTGCTAAATGTCAACAGTAGAAAAGAAATTTGTTGTATTAAGTAAGCAATTGTTTTGATATGAATAGAAATCACTCAAGTCACTTTAGAATCACTTAGAGGAAGTTGTGCTTAATCATTGAGGAATGGTATAGTTCACCCTAAAACAGGAGCTTGTTACGAAATTTGTAATTTTTGTGTTTCTAACCCTCATCTACTGTAAAGAAGGCTAAGAAGTAAATTTCACACTCTATTACAAAAAGAACTGCGAAATATGTTAGTCTAAGCAACACAGCAAGTCTGTATATTAACTGGGTTCCGCTATGTTGAAAAAGGGCCAAAAAGGCTAACAAAATCTAGTTTACTTACCCCAAAGTGAAATATTCATTAATACAAATCGTGATTGCAAATGAAATTATTGCTTTTTAAATAACAACATGGTGCTGATTATCATCAACGAAAAATAAATGGTCGTACAGCATAATGTTACCATGAGATGCAGAAACGGTGATGTAGTACATGTTTTGAGTGAAATATTAGCATTTGTGTAGTGTACGTACCCCTGCATTTCAACATGTGCCTATGTTCAAAGAATGACAGAAATGCAGTTTTAGTTTATTCTCTTTGCATACATTTGGTAAATGAACTAAATCTCAGTAGGTTCTTGGTATTTAGTTATTAACTTGACATGTTGTTGAAATGTAGTGTAGGTACCTCTGTAGTGCACGTACCTTCAACCTCTGTGCAATAAAATAATGCCTGTTCTCGTGAGCAATACTGGTATATCCAAAATGCATCCAGTCTGACAAAAATACAATGGATATTATCAAATTTGTGAGCAATAGAATGACACACAGGACTTAGCCAGTAACATCCTAGAAGACATGCCATGACAATAGTCCTTTTGCGAGTTTATAACAATAACGCGAGATTACGTGAGACTTAACTGTGACGTCACGGGAAGTGGGGCAAAAGCTTGTTGTTTGGCTCATTTGCCCAATACGTTAGCAGAGTGTGTTCTGTTATTTTCTTCCACTTTTTGGCCGTTAAGTTCGAAAAATGCCAAACAAGCATTGCTGTTATGGTAAATGAAATTCAGATTCGCACTACAATACGTTCTATCGCGTTTTGTACTAATTTCGTTTTGTGTATTTTAAACGGGCGATAGGCGAAATCCGCTCACTGATTAAGTTTTCACCACGTCAAAAATACATTCTACATCTAAAATTGTCACCTAAAAAGACGCTTACTTTCTCCAGTGGTCCTTTCTGCTTCTAAACATATCTTCGATGAAGCATAGCTACGGGAATTCAGGTGACTTTGGCGAAGAATTCCAACTCCACATTAAGGTTACTGTTAACTTCAACCGCGCGCGCGGTAACCGCAAAGTAGTTCAACTGGTCAGGTGAGTATGAGGCAAAGGCTAGCACGAGACTGAGTGAAGCGCGAGACCTGGCGCGTGACACTTGCAAAATAACATGAGAACATATCAAGTGAATTTGTAAGATTTGTTTTCCTTGGACTTATTGTTCGTGATTTCACGTAACTTCCTCAAAATGGCGCACTGTGAGAGAAACTTGAGCGAACAGCGAGGTTTTCATGGATAGGTTCAAGTTATTTGTAGACTAAAATGTATCCAGAGTCAGGGTATGTGTTAATTAATTATAACTCCATGTGCGCATATGCATGTTTCATTTGATTTTATTTGCTGTATTTTGAAGTGAGTAAGTTCTTATGGGGATAAAGGTTTATTGACAAATAGTATCGTTCAGATACAGAATAAGGAAGTCCACATTACTAAATCATGCGTTCACCTACAAAATTGAACGAGGATGATGGCATAGGCCATGAAAATGACATCGAAGAAATCTTTGTCGCCGAGTCATGGAGACAGAGCAACTAATGGCCTAGAGCAAATGGTTATTTTGTGGAAATAGAGGATACCTGTATAAGGCGGGAAAAGAGTGATTCGGGTCTGACGTACTCTCACTTGCTGGGACCACACTCACAACACGTACCATTAGAATCAACTGACTTGTGCTCAAAGTATAGGCGTTTATCGGCCGGGATGTCGTATAAGACAAATTACCACAGGTACGAAATTAAATAAAACAAAACCAAAAGTAACAACATGTTATGCAGTTGCTGTGACTAACGCTTTGGGGCAAAGGTCGCAAGTCTGGTCGTAGCTAGTCGTAGCCACGTTTTTGCAAACCCGCAAGCTACGTTTTTAGAATAGCGAAACCGTTGCAGCTGACGGTAGTTGATTCTTCATATTCAGAGTTAGCATGAAAAAACGCTTTCACGAGTCACGTCGATTGAAATTGAACTTACGTCTTTGCTAAGACCGGACTTGCGACCCTAACTGGGTTGAGTAAAGCTAAACGACACTGGGGGAAGACAAACCACTTCGACATAGTGAGGAAATGCTTTAGATGAACAATGTTATACCTTTCAGAGGAGATACTACCTGGGACACCTCAGGTATTTTGATAGCCTCAAAAATTTTCCTATCACGTGATTAACTCAATGGCTGTTGTTCCCACATCCTCCCAGTGGAAATTATAAATTACAAAAATACTCAAAGTGTACCGTATGGTACTAATCGTGCACTACTAAGCGCAGAGTGTGGGGACGATCTTGCCACTCCGTTTAGCTATATTCCTCTGGGTACTGTATTTGATGAGATCCGTTGGGCCAACGACTTATCATCGTCGCCACTAAACAGCGATTTGTCAGTCTTTCACAAACCCAAAAATCACCCCCCCCCCGCACGAAACAAGTTGATTTTTAAAAGAACGCTGGGGCATAGCATGAACTCCTGATACTCGTGATAAATATGCTTGGTTCTGTGCGGTCAAACATTTGATTTACGCAAGCGATTACATAATGCAAGTTCGTACTTGATGTAGACCCCTGGCCATAGATTAAAGAAACATGATCAACTCCTGATTGAGCTCGAAATCCAAGTTTTCACTCGTCTGATCGCTATATTTAGAGACAAATGCAAGGAGCCAAACGGAAAACGTCAACCAGAATCTCATGTTTTGCAGGCGTGCGTTCCGTGGAGCAATTTTCTTGCAATAAAAACGAAATCACGTAATACCACACAAAATCTCGCGAGCCTTTAGCGAGTAAACACGAGAAGAGATCTTACTGATAGACTAAGAAAACAGCCTCTACTAAGGTGATTGGAAAGCGAAATTGGAATGCCATGGTTAAATTACCAGGGAAATTCACGGTCTGCATCCCGTAACTATAAGATGATTTTCGCTGTATCATGCGAGCGTATTGAGTTACCGTTTTCCGAGGGGCGAACGTTTTATTATTATTATCGCACGGCACTTGCTCTTTTTCGCATATACGTATATGTATATATCATAAATGATTTTTATACGGAGTGTGGATTCATATCAAACAAAGCAGGGGAAATGTAGGGAATGCATGCCAGTTTCTCTCCAAGCCACACAGCAGGAGGTCGTGGTGAGACATCTCCGGAAAGCGTGATCCCATACGAAAGCAACAAGCAATTGTTTCCCTTCAACGTCAGTGATAAAGAACTTGTTATAACAAAGTTGACATGAAGAGCACGCTGTGAACTTCCTCGACGTTGACAATAAACAAACAGTGAGAGGAACGCCGTGATAAGCACGGACTGAAAAACTGCTCCACCTTTGGGGTAAATGTACTTTCATTTCCTTCCGCCACCTAGAGATCTGTGTTGCATCTTGTTAGTTTGACCGACATTTTCCTTGGTACTGTAACTTTTTGAAATGCATTTCGTTATATGTTATAAGACGTACTTACATGATCACCTATAAATAAACATGCCTTGGTGCTGTTAAGACTAATAACCTCATAATAATACAATTTCTTCAGACTTCATAACCCTATCACACCTATTTTAATAACTAAAATTCCGCTACCAGAATTGGTGGACGTAAACACCAAAGTGCAGCCAGCACTACACAAAAAGTCTTCTTGCCTTGTTTTGATATGTTTAAAGTAGTCAATGGCTATTATACATATAAAACCTTAGTTTAGTTGTTACCTTCGACTACTACAAGTCTCACTCTTGTCACTTTAAGTTGCGCATAGCAAGTAGGAACGACTTGTGTAGATGCATGACTATTTGTATTGTGAATGGCTAAATAGACGATCTATGTATCTATCTATCTAAGAGCAAGTGCGGGATTCGCGCACAAAAGCAATATGCGCATTCTTAACAAGATCTGAATTTAGTTTGTGTTGTCTGCTAACTGGCTATTCATGGGCTTAATGTTTTTATCAATAGGTAAAATTTTGCATTTGATGAAGTTTCTCTATTAGGAATAACATGGTGAGAAAACGTTTTTAACATACAGTGTATATAATAGAAAGCAATCACAAAAGCATAAAGATGTATGTGTAAGCGTCACCGTGAGTTTTTACAGTGTTCTGGTAATTTGTTATCATTATATCGTTTACATAGCATTGCATATAAGGTAATAAATGGTCCATTTGTCTCCCCATAGTTGAGCGCTACACGATGACACTACGTGTTTACAAGGCAGTCTAGACATGTTTAAGAAATATCCACCATGGGCACTTCCTAATGTTACAAACGACAGCCATGCAGTACCAGACTGTGATGAATAGCTATAAGATCAGTCCTCTCCCTTTACATTCAGAAGCACGCAATATGATGGAGTATAGCTTGAAGGGTATTTAGGACGTGTACGTATTAACAAAGTTATTTCAGCACCACGCATGATAATGCAATCTCATTGGTATCTTAACCCAACTTCAAATAAACTTTGATTTGCTTTACTTAACTTTATTTTATTTCAACTTATTTTACTTTACTTTTATCTGTTAGAATTTAGTCTTTAAAAATACCCGACATTCACGATATTCTGCTGTTCGAGTTACATAATTAATTGCATTATAAGACTTTCGTCATCATAACTATGTATGTCTTTTTTGGAATCAGTCATCACCGAGGGGCACAGTGGAGCCATGCCGGTCTATCTACCGATGGGCACAGCGGAGCCATGCCCCACCCTGTTCAACGCAACCCCTACCCTCTGCCCTAGCCTTTGTAGTCATTCATTCCAGTTTTGCGTTTGGTCTCCCTGTTCATTGGAAAAGTGTCACCAGGATGCCACTCATTGCACCCCCCCCCCCACCCCCCACCTTCGGTCGCCAATATCAATACGCTATTGCCAGTTATATACTGTCTTTTCTAAACCCAAAGTAAGAGATTGGAGTGAAGTAACCAAGCAAGACAATCTCGTGGCCCAGTCTCGTACTCGTGTTAACAACGTCCTTTGTTTGCAATACGTTTCACGGGTAATGTATGTTTAGCAAGGCCTGCCCGCTACTAAATATCAAGCTAAAGTGATTTACAGCTGGTAGATCTCAAATTTCTAGTAGTAGTTCTCTAAACACAAACACGCCATCTGTTCCACGTAAGCCTAAGCCATAAATACCCGGAATAAATACAGTGCTGGACTCGCAAATCGCGAGACGCTGTCAATTCCACTGTTTTATTTATGAACACCTTTAAAAATAAACAATTCCATTCATTTTCAAAGGTACCTAGTCAGAACAACGGAGCAGTTAAACTTGCTGTTTCACTAAAAAAAACTCTTGTAAAAACAATGGAACAAAATATAAGAAATTTGCAGAGAGGTTGATAGTTTTTCAATTCTTGGTATATACAAGCAAAGACGTTAAATAAGATATCAAACAGTTAGGAATGAAGTCTGTTGCCTTTGAACTTTTCAGTCGTATAAATCAGGGGCCCAGTCATAGTTAAGATGGACGTGAAATTTCACTGCAAAAGCAACGCTGCGTTTTTCATGAGATAGAAAGGTTGCAACTGACATTGAGTTGGTGTTTTTTCTTATTCACAGGTCACAGCGGTGAACTTAGTATACAAACGAAGATCAAGGTTACGACCGCCGTAGCCGATCAGATCTTTGATAAAACGGGCCTCAAAACTTTATTTTATTTTTCGTTTGTTAGAAGCAAATTTCATTGTCTACTGCCCGGCCAACACCACCAAACTTAACCACATTTGCGAATACACAAGACACCAGCGCGTAAAAATAAGAAGCTTTCGCTCTTCCAGCAGCCAGTAAATATTGGAATTTTTTGACAATAGTCCGAAATATGTGAGCCTGCTACTTAAGGGGAAGTTCATGTATAATTCACAGTAACGGCCTGAGGTGAAAGAGGCACCAAGTATCGTACAGGTAAACCGGGAATTTCAACGTTGTTTAGGTCTCAATATTGAATTCTTACTCGAAGCGTTTTGGGATTTCAAACAGTGTTATACTGGCCTGAATTGTTGATGAATGACCCAGAAACTTAAGTCTCAGGCAATGCGTATAAATATGCGCTGTATTCAAGTTCGCAGATCTTTTGTTGGTTAACACCAATGAACTCCGAACGTTTTCTGGAGTCGTCGATAATTTGATGTTTTTGTTGATGATTGAAATTGAGTATTATCAGTGTAAGGAATATTTGGCGTCCGATTTTATGAGCGTAAGCGACTTTTCCGGTTTTTACATCTAAATACTGTCGCTTTTCGATGCACGAACATTCCAAATAGCTAAAAATAATCAAATATTTCTATGTACATAAGAAGAAACGACTTTTTGAGTGACGTAGTAATTAAGCAGCCAGAAATTATAGACACTGCAGTCAAAAGAAATTACCTTTGTGATATCCTTGCACGACAGAGTACTCCGATAAAAACCAGACAGTAGCGGAACACGCGATCGCCAGTTGTTCCTGATATACATGTATAACAAACTGATACCGTTCAGTCTGTGCAGACAATATTATGGACGTGTTTAAATCACGTGATAAGCAGCTTGGTTAACGGCCTCGTTTTTGTCGACTTTTAACGACATTTTAATTAGGATATTAGCACTAAAATTTAGAAGTGTTGGGAAACGTTAGGTTGGTAAAGCTGCACCTGAAGGCTTTCTCTACCCGAGTTTTGTCATCCACGGCTGGTAAAAATGCGTACCCGAGAAAATGCCACTATTTCCCACCACGCCATCTCCACAGTCACTCCACTTTTTGATGATACACTATTGGCGGAGGAATATCCTCAGCCTTTCCTTTGACACTCAGGGACTACAGACTGTCAGATATTTTTAGGCAAAGCTGTGTTAATCTAGAGTGCATTGTGGTGAATCTTTGAAAGACGTTATTTTATGGCACATTTCCGGAATTGGAGATTATGGATCTTCTAAAAAATCATATTTCAAATTATGGTATTCCGGCCGTTTCCATTTCGTCACGGCAGGCTTTTTGAAACATAGCTGAGTTTTTTACGAAAACTACTACCTATGTCTGTTTGGGTATCAGGATGTACACAACAGAGGCTGCGTTCCGAAGCAAGTGTCTTGCGAGAATAGCGAAATCGCACAAACCTTCCCTTGATATCGCCAAGCATTACTAGCGAGGTGCGTCGTAACACTAGTTTAACTCGTGAGTGCCTTGCGTCTACAGAACGCACCTCGGGAAGACTGTCAGCTGAAGGAGTCAGTCAAGCCAGTGGATGTATAGAGAGTCAAGGGTTTTCTTGAACGTTGTGGGACCCTGTTGACAAATGTGACTATACATTTAGCCAACTATCTACAAAAGTATAAAATTAAATTCAGCAAAGTACATACTTTCTGAAATCAGAAATTCCGAAGAAATTGTTTTGAGACACTAATTAAGTCACGTGATCTTGCTTTTAGAGAACTTAGCAAAGCAGAAAGATACATTCATAACGAAACAACAGGATCAATGACATGACCATAAATGTTAAAAATAAAATTTCAAAAACGTTGTTACAGTTGTCTAAATTATCATCTCGTTTTCTTTCTATGCAGCTTTTTTTCATAAAAGCCATTAAGTCTTATTTTTCAATAGCCTCTTATGCAAAAGTGGAACATTTTAAAAGCAATTTCTATTAGTGTTTTGAAGAACAATGAATAAAGCATAGTGTCTGAAAGTTTCCTATGAATCCAATCAGCCATTTCGGAGATACTTTGTTCAGAAGTTCGTCGAGACAAAACGGTGAGCTCCGGATTCCTGTTTGGGATACTCGGGTTAGAATCTTGGCTTTACTGGCTGACAATCGAGCATTGCACAACAGTGTTTCCTACTCCTCTCAGCTTGGTCTTACTAGTGAGTGTATGCAAGGGCGTGAATGAGAACCTGGATATAATGTCAAAGCGATTTCTGAAGCTGTGCTAAAAATTTTAAAATGTTGGGCAAATTTGATTTTTTCTAAGATCCTAGATAACCATTAAGTGAAACGGAAAACTTATAACCTGCACTGTATTTGTAAGCGGTTTTACCGGATATGAACCCGGTTAATTGTTGTTTTCTACGTCCATAATAAGGTAATAGAGGAGTTGAGAAAACAACAACCCGTGTTCTATGTTTGTCTGGTAAACAGTTGTTCGATAAAAACGGGTGGTAAAGAAATATATATGGGAGAGCTCTTTGTAGGTAAATAAACAAACCTTGCGGAAGTCAAAAGCCAGGGTATGAATGCAATCATTCCAGTCAAATAGCCCTACTTGTGAAGGCCTTTTTATCAAGTAAAGCTGCATTTTGCAGGTGTTTAGATGCCAACTTTTATTCTTAACCGAGGTGTTTTGGGATTAAAACAATACTACGCTTATGCGATCTTGAATTATTGCCGAGTGATCCGGCAATTCAAGTCTAACGCATTGCATAATTGCGCCAATTTTAATCCGCAATTTTAGGGTTGCCCAACCGCAATTAACCGTTAGAAACTACACTTTAACAAAAAATACTGCACAGGTAGGCAACGAGAGACTAAAGTTTCATTTGCTAATACATACTTATTCGTTTTGTCTCAAATGGCATCTATCTGACAACACCAAAATGGTGTTCAATGCGTTCTGATACCTTTTTAGCACAGAGGTACACTTATCTGACTGAGTAATACCAGTTTGTGGTTAAAATTTTATGGATGATTTTGGTTCTTACGAAGCGACTCGTAATTAAATATTGGTAGCCTAATTTACCGCATCGATACGCTGAGAGGTACTAGCGACACCGCGTTATGGTTTAACTGCTGACTTGTCTGCCGAACATTTCTACGAGCGCGACCATTACGCTGCTTCCTCAGTACGATGGGTGTGTTCATGGCGGTTGAGGAACTAGTTTAGGGTATGGTTCGACAGAAACCCAATCTAAATCTATGAGGTGCACACGATGACTGCTGACCACAGAAAATGATTCGTCCAAGCAAACAAAATGAAAAAAGTGGATAAGAAACGTTTATATACAGATGACTTTAAAGAAAAAGTCAAGATCCTGCAATAAGTGTTTGTCTCGTCTGTTACGCAGCTACACGACAATTCATTCATATAATTTCGCCATGTTTACGTTTCCCTTGACACGTACATGTATTTGGCCATGCGCACCACGTTGAGAGTTAGCGAGGTTTGTGGTAACAAATGAATAATTCCCTTATCCGTCGAGAGTGTTGACAACTCTTCAACTTTATGAAGAGTATCAACATCTTAGCAAATACCGCCGTGACAATATTATCGCAGTTTCGCAAGTGGCTGTAATAACAGAGGCGTAGCCAAAATAGCTGAAGCGATTTTGTTAGCCAAATGTCTAAAAAAACAGTCGCTCTGCAGTTTTAGTGATGGGGATACGACAGGGAGTTATTTATGTGAAACAAGACTCTAATCATATGACAACTTCGTAATGAAATATGTCTCGACTAGTAATCTATAAGACATCTGAATTTTGGTCTTATCTGACCTCAAAAATAGTCCTAATTGATGGTAAATACTCAATTGAATCTTTTGATAAGATGGGTTTCTGACAGGCGGTGACAAATGTAGACAAAATAAACACAGATCAATGATTTTCATAAAGTAAATACTACTTACAGTTTCTCTCCCGGTTCCATTCATAAAGCGGAATTTATCGCAATTTAGTTCAGCCAAAATTTAAGCCCAGATAATGAGAAGTCAACGTAACCGAATTAAATATGAAGTTTAAGTTTAACTGTGTTTTGGTGGTGCACCACCACCTAAAATGGCTGCCTTAGTGAGTGATAGCTATGGGTACTCGTTCAAATTCAGGCCGCACCATATTTAATGATGTTCCGCCGAAATCACATCCAATTTTAAAAGAATAGTAAAATGAAGCAAACAGGGCTGACATTTATGAAATGTTTATATTTTAGCGACATCTTTTGACTGAGGAAACTCATCCTTTGTTTTAAATTGGTGAATGAAACAAAAATGTACGATAATCTGGGTAATAAAACTACATTGTCATAACAACATCATTTTCAACACTCAGCTGCGAATGAGTGATAACCTGCATGTGATTAAATTCAAACGGTGATCATCCCTCTCTCTAAATGTTCTTTGTAACGACAAAAATAAAGTGTTGCAGCGGTAAGCAAATTTTCAAGACTGGTCATGTCTTTGTTGTCTTTTGCACGGATTTAGGGCGTGCACTTTGAGCGTGCTGACACGCAACTACAGAAATTTGTCAAAAACTAAACAATTTAAGATAATAGCTCCTGTCATCTTTGACTAATAACACTATCGCAGCCATGGGTGCACAGTACACTCCTAGAGTTCTGCCCGCGGTCAAGCACACATTCCAGTTTTGTGTGTGCTCCGCCACCCTGTTCATTAAAAAGTGCCCCCATGTTGCCACTCATTTCAAATCCCCTCAAAAATGTAGTTTTTCTATCATATGAGCACATGCCCCCGATGCATGAAACACCGTACACGGATTATCAAGATTGAGAAGCATCTGCTCATGGGCGGCGCAGCACTGAAAAAAAGTGGGGGGCTAAAGCTCCCTCACCCCCCGTGGTTCACCGCCTATAGACCATGTGTGGCGTAGCACTCAAAAAAAGTGGGGGCTATAGCCCCCCCCCNCAGCCCCCTATGGTGCACCGGCCATTCTGTTTCGGGGGACACCGAGAGGACATGGCGGTGGAGGAACATCGAGACATCTGTCATCAGGAGCATAGTCTGAGAAACAGTGGGATGGTAAAATAAAGTAGATGGAGTATTCTAGATGAGCTTCTTTTGATTTAGACTTGGCGCTGCTATCAGTTTCATTTTTAGAATATTTTTCGATACCACTACGGCTCGCTGCTGGTGTAGAACAACGCATAGACGGAGACAGGATCCACCGATGACGCCACACAAAAATTTAGATTTGTTTAATTTTTATTTCTTAATCAAAAATACACAAATTGAACAAGAAATTTTAAAGTATCATACCAAAATTGTTAGTAACCGAATTCAAGCACTTATCACAATGGTGTGAAGGGCTTAAGGTAGAACAGGAAATGTCAGACAATTAATTTCGAGTGCGATTTCGAGGCTAAAGATTAGAGCCCTTGGCCCGATTACATAGGCACGCAAAATGTGTTTCAATCACACCATAACAGAAAATGATTTCCACTCCAAACAGATCACTAGCCTCACCACCCGGAAACCGTCAAATTTGAAGGGATTCGCCAATCAGGAGGTTGCTAACAATTACGAGTGACTGCATAAATTGTTTTAACGGAAGTCCATTTTGAGAATCGGTCAATGGTGAATTCTTCTTTCTCACGCAGGACTGGTAGTCCAAGGCAGAAAGCGGTGCGAAAAACAAGGGTAACGAGGTTGATTTTGCAAGGTCTTCAAGTCAATTTGTTTTGCTAATTTGCAACTGTTTTTTTGTCTTGTAACTGCTATAACTTTCAAGTAATTACACGAGTAAACCTCAGCAAGTGACTCACTACTCAAGTCGACGGTCTTTGCACTCTGAGTTGAAAAAACAGTCTAGATTGATGCACCACCTAGTTAATTAGACTACTTGGAAAGAACAGCAACATTTCTCAGAACCCGTATAATGCAATGGATGATCAGTCAAGTCATTCAGGAAACGTGCAAGGGTTGATGGTAGTTCAATCGAGACGACCCGCGTTGACCTACGAGTCGAGTTACTTACTTAAAACAGTACAGGTATATTTTTGATCGGAACTGGAGAGGTCATCGTTCGCTGAATAGACGTTCATTTTTATGTCAAAACTGTAGAAAGGAGAATAATGAACTCTTTAAAAATTGTTTTGTATGAAAAATTGAATGAACCGGTAAACGAGTTGAACACCTTGTTGACTATCAAGATGACTGAAAATGTCGTAAAACCCCACTTAAAATGAAACCTCGTAAAAAACACTTAAAATCGCTTGTTGCAGTCGTGACCGCAAAAGTGTGGTCAAAGCATACTACAATTATCGACGGGTCATGTTTGTTTTGATGCTTCGAGTTACGTGTTATTTCCATTGACAACTAGCTTCTTCGCTGAAGTACCTAAACGAAAAGTGTAACGGAGTAGCACTACTTAAATAAGAATACTTGCATACGTCAAGGACGGGAGAGATCACTTACCTATTTGTCTATGTGCATGAGGATGACTATGACGATGATTACACGAATGCCGATGATAATTTGATGGTAAACATAATCGAGATGAAAATGACGGACGAGAACTTGGAAGTTGCAATGATGACGGCGAAAACTGTGACGGCTACGACGGCGGTGACGACGATTTTGATGAATGATTATGATGATGAAGAGAACTTTTTGCAAAATATGCACAATATAAATGTTTCATAATTTGGCTTCTCAATACTTGGCGAGCACTCTTATAAATATGACGCATCACATTTACCAAACAACGTAAATACACCTGATTAGGCGAAGTCGAGAAACAACATACATGTAGTTGTCAGGTCACACAGTCAACTGTTGATAGAAGTGAGTGTTGTGGATAAGCAGAAATTTACCAAAAAAAAACTTACTTTGTTTCTGAGTTTTCAATGATTAGAGAAGTGGACGCTTGGTCAGCATAGGTCGCGTGTTTCCCCAGCGATGCTCTTTTCTCATTACCAAGATACTACTCTCGCTGAAACGGAAGATCACCACGACAACGCGCGTGATACCTTCGCGAGTCGGGCTGCGCGCTCTAAGGAACGAACTGTGGGAATGGAACTACTTTTCCCATAGTCGGTTTTGTGCGATATAATTAAGATAGTGCACGCCAGCATTGGCTTGCTTAGTAAATGCAGAATTCCCGGCTCTCACCAGAGAACGCCACTTGCATCACTGTGGAACTCACTTACTGAACCCACTTCTACTTTTAAAAAAGCTCTTATAAGAAATAACTTTTAATGTTACCACAGATAATGCGTATTCTTAAGAAAAATGCCGATCGTTTTTGAAGGTTGTAGTTTCATATTCATCCATTCCAGTCATTGTTCCATTGTGGCATTAGTCGTTTCTTATTGTACAGTACACGTGTATGTCTTTGGAAGGGAAGCAATCGAAATGTAAATAAAAAATGAATGTCAGCACGTACATGTACTTGGCGGCGAGAAGAAGAATGCTGTTTTCATGGCATCGTTTTGTCATAAAGAATTATGTCAGTGCTGACCTTTAACAACATTGGTTACGAAGCCATTCGAAATTATTGACGTCAAAGAGCCTTTAGTCAATTTTATCGACCCGACTGAACTGTGGATGAATGAAACTGGGAGCCAGGGGTTTAATTAAATTTTTCTCTGTCTAGATACCCAAAAACGCTTCAAAACATTCCTTGTGTTACCAGGGTATGAATCGACCTGCACAACACTGTGGGCGATAATTCTTTTCATTAAAGTCGTTACAGCATTATTTGAAAGGTGCTAATGCCGAATATTAATCTCTCGAAATCACATTAGATTATACAGATCATCTCTCAACAAAAATCTACAATATTTTATCAAATTCTTATTGTCAAGACATGCCACGAATCGATTTGAACTTCTAATCGTTAAAGGTATAACTTCACATGTGGTCGCTCTTGTTTAGAAAGATCACAAGTCACCAAGTGCTCAAGGCAGCGAAATTAATTTAGTTTCCCATGGACCGGATCCCACATGATCCACAACTTTCCAATACTGACATCTATTGGCAGTTATGCTTTACTCGAGGCTCCTCTTGCGAACCAGCGCCACCTACTATGCTATGACTTCAGTCATAGAACTCTTGGAGTGGAATGCCAACGCCGATCATGCGCGGGTGAGGGAGTTTTGTTTGCATCAGTTTGTTCCGGTGTGTTTCTATGGAATGTAGGGCTTAGGGTGGAATTTTTGTTTAGCTAACGAAGTACCTTTGGAACTGTTATCACTGAAAAACTTCTTCTGAACAAATTCCATTCATATTTTTTGGAATATTTTTCGTTCTAACAGACGATTGTGGGCTTGCGGTTTGAAGACCCTGGAAGCCGCCCGCGGGTTCTACTATTGCCTAACGGCGAAACGTAAAGTCATTCAATAACAATAATTTCGAAAGTTGACAATTTCCTTTAAATATATCGACAGGATCAATACCATCTGAGCTTTTATACAATACCAAAATCATGTACCTATATTTTTAACTCTTGGCCAATTGGAACCAGCGCAACAGTGTTTACTGAGACTAAATTTTTTCGCAACTCTGTCGTTTTTGAACCGAATTTCATGATAACAATATTATTAGAAACCCCTGCATGAGCTCATGATGGTGTAGTTTGCATCAGAAGAAAAAGATAAATAATTTAACTCATAAATAAACATTATTTTACATATCTAACAGGTTGAAAATATTTCCTAAAAATCAAGAGTGTTTCCAAGAATGCGAAAAATAACGAGTAATAATGAAACCCTTCATGTACTTAATTGGCTGATTAATTAAATAATAATTCAACTAATTAACTTGTAATCCCGGTTAATTTAGGATGCAGTAGTAGCATAAAAAGGAAATGAACCAGAAAAGTAAACAGTACATAAATGACTAATTTTAAAAACCAACAGGAAACTATTTTCAATGATTTAAAAGATTGTAACCGTATACAGACAAAGATTTTAGAATATGGATCCCTCTCGGCTGCTGTAAAGAATTTATTCAGCCATTCATCCAAAGGTATTTGGACCTTTGGTGGCGTTTGATACAACTGCACTCTTCGGTAAAAATTCAGGATGCGGTGACATTAACGCAAAGTGTGATAAACTAGTTACTCTAACTATGAGAAATTTGCAGATAAGGGTTTTCCGTTAGGTAAAAACTGGACATTGGTTGGTGTACAAGACTTTATATAGAAATTTAGAAATAAAAATTAGTGATGATGTTTTGTGTGCCACCGTTTACCAGAGACATTGGATCACATTTTTGCGATTGTTATGTTATTAAAGGAAGCGGACTCTGGAAAATAACAATATCAATAACAAAAGGATGATGTTTCTTGGAACAGCAAAGATCTACATAGTTGTCAACATTTGAGAATAAAAAATCGGAACAACTGGATTGAAAAGCAGGACATACGCCAAAACGCAGAAGTGAAATGTTCGCTGCAACACATAAAAACATTCCTGCAGCGTTTTTGTCGAACGGGAGATTACGGGTGCCAACGCTCAAAAGCGCACTACGGCATTTTTATTTATTTTTTGTAGGATGTGAAATTGTAGGTGCCGCAAAAATCTAAGAACGTCCCGTTTTTCTTTTTAGTCGAACGGGAAAATAGGGCTATGTCGCGTGCAAAATCACCTGGTATACGATAATGTGTCACCGTGTATCAAAAAATGGTACATTTTGAGAGTATTATGGGATAGCAGGACAAAATAATTCAAAAAGTGGGATAGTCCGTCAAGAGCGGAACAGTTGGCAAGTACGCTCTCGGTAACACAAAGTATTGGATTGAATTCTTTTACAAGGTAAACTTTTCATATTTTATTTTCTGTCATGAGTATTGATAAATACTATAAAAAACAATACTGCTTAGAAATGGAACAGGGCAACTATTGAACATTGCGCGAATGAATTGTTAAAGAAACAATACGAAACTCTAAAAATGTATACACGCACACTAAATGTTACTTTTGCTCCTATAGACTGAGAGGTTTCTAAGACTGGAGCTGAAAAGATAGCAGAGGCTAAATTATTCCTGGCATCCAGCCACGGCTACGCCACGGGTACATGTAGGTGGTGTAAAGAATTACCAAAGTGTAATTTACCGATTTGTTGAATAATTTTGCCTAGAAATTGCTGGATTATCTGAACCATGCCTCTTATAGGGGTCTTGAGTGATGATTCCATTACGAACAAAAAATGAAAACTTAAAACGAAGCAATGAAATTAGGCTTGATTTTATAACTGCAGCACTCCATCAAAACTCAGTTGAGCGGACAACCGGAAATTCACAGTAGAAACTCTCGCGGCTAGTTCCGTGAATTCTCACAGTCGCAACCTCCAACATTAGGAATACATGTGTCACGCGCGGGAGTTGGCGTTCCATTCCTACAGTTCTATGTTTCAGTCGACCTCAGGAGTGCTTGCGATCTGTTGACGAGAGACATCTATTGGAAAGTTGGGTAATATTAGTTGACAATGAGCTTGTCCTGGTTTGAGGCTGGGAGGTACTCACTTTATGAGAATCGGCATGATTAGGAGCGGCCTTCCGTTGGAAACTTAAATGAAGAAGTTTCTCTGTCGCAGAGTTTTTCTCCACAACAACACACTACTTTGTAATGAATTTTAAACTCTGTAAAATACTTGGTTATGTAACAGAAATTGTCCAAAAAAAATTTTTATGTGTAGTATTTTCGCAAGAAACTTGCAATAAAATTTAAAACCTTTCTTTAGCGCTCTGTCGCAACAAATTGATTCTAAACCTTAAAGCGAAGCTTTTTCGTAGGGAGTTTAATTTGAAAAGAGACCCTTTCGAAGGCGAACTGGCCGTGGAGTCCCACCGACCAGAGCAACACATCCTGTGCGTTCCTCCTTTGAAAGAACCACCATGTTATCCCTGAATAATTTGACTATAAACGTAACTGAAACTTTGTACATGCTTTTTGGATAGAGAAATTTCTCCTCCAAAAAACATCCTTGCTTCGGCCTCGTATTGACACGTTTGGTGGTACCCCGGTGATGTACCTGGAAGCAAAATCCGGAGTAACCTGGCCACAGGTATTGCGTAAGTCACTGGTACTACTGATGCAAATGCATGTTCGTGCATATGGTTTTAAAAATAAAACTTCGTTCCACAAAGCAACAGAATGGAGACATCATTGTCCTGGACGCAGTCACTAGGAAACATATCGATGAAACAGAGCCTCGCTCAGAGCTGAATGTCCAGATAAAGTCTAATGTCCAGTTCAGACACATGTTTGCAGGCAATTGAACTGCTAATAAGATTTGACCAGAGCCCTTGCACTTTAACATCTTTTGATTTTCATGAAACATGTTGCTAAGACAATGATTGATATCCTTGTAAAAAACAACTTTAAGTTTAAACAATGGTAGCATCTTGAAGTACGGAACGGGCTCCCGGTAGTCACCAGGTGGCGTGACCAGCTCGTCGATTCACCAATAACTGCTCGTGAGAATCGACATTTAATAATTCTTCTGAGAACCGTTTTAAATTGAAATTGAAAGCCATAAAGTTTTCAAAGGTGTAGTATCTTTCTACATTTTGAATGTTGTCATTACATTATGTTCTCCCTAAAAACGACGTTGGTGTGGGCGAATGACTAATCACCGGGACAGTTGCCTGGGAAACCCCTGTCCAGGAAAACTCTAAAATCTTGAGTAACGGAAGCTACAGACTTAGCCCAGTTAGGAAAATGAAATACGATCACTTGGCAATGCTTTTGATGCCCGATATTTCAAGATGCTGTGCTAATTTTGTTTGAAAATTCCCGCGAGTGGAGATAACTCTGGCCAGAAATCAGTAAGATAATACGCTAGTGTTGTCTTACTAAGCAAATGGGCGAACGGGAGGTTGTTTCACTAGTTTCCCCACCTTCACCTTATTAACCACAGCTTTGGTTACCGCCGCAGTAGCTGAACATCCTGATTCACGAATGGCCTATTGCAGATGATACTCTGCAAATCCTAACCCCTTGGACCTAATCAAATCACGTGTGATAGTGCGTAAGAACTTGACTAGACAGAAAAATTGCGTGTATCCTGCAAACGCTTTGACCGCTCAAAAATGGATTTTTAAACCTCAGGTGTAACCACTTATTTACAAAAATACTGAGGAGGAAATACGCAGCCTCATTTTTAACTGCTACTGTGATAGCGCCTCGGATGGTGTTCTTACTGCATCAGATAGCTAGTGTGTGAAAGTATGCAAAAAAGCCATGGATGTGTAAACAGCGTTGTTTGCCCTGTGTAACATTGTCTCTTTCTAGAGGGTTTCTTCGAGGATTAAAGGCACCTAAGAACGCTTCGGACACTGCAATGGTGGTCTCACTGGCAGTTGAAATTAGGTACTCGAGATAACGTATTCATAACTGGCTAAAAGCCCCTGTTGCCGATCGGCAAATCAACAATGTAAATATTGGCTGGCCCGCGAACGCTCAAGTGTCTCGAAGGCTTGTCAATAGGTGCTGATCTGAAAATGCACATTTCATAAATCCATTTGATTGGGTTGATCTTCTAAATAAGCGCCCTAGGTGTAAAACACTTAAAAAGTTGATTCCCGGTATTATGCGCTTCGTAAACAGAATTTCGAGTTAATGGACGCTCGGGTATTCAAGGAAGACCCTTAAAAGTATTGAAGACAAACACGTGCGACTTTAGGATTACTTTGCATTACCGTAATGAAATGATGATTATGTTCAGCAATAACCACCATTAAAACTTAATCAAAATGTGCCAGGATGATCGTATTAAATTCATCGGCGCACTTTGAACGTAGCAACAACTATAGCCCATCACCGATAGTTGGCTTAAGGAAACGATATAAGTACGTTAAGACTAAATGGAAGTTTTAAGTAGATGACATTAAATTATTTTACATTCAATTTAACTGTATATATACTTATGATGTAACAAGTGACTTTCAGAAAGAGGTCAAGCAGTCGGCTTTATTTTCGGCTTTTGAAGGTAACATGTTGAATGCGCTGTGGAGAGTCCTCGTCTACGGGCGTCAGGAATAAGTTATGAATAATCTTATCTGCTATTCGGCATGCATTCAGTCAAATATTTATAAAAACTATAGAATAAACCTAAGCACAAATACACATATTCTGTGAAAGTGAAAAGCGTGTAGACATCATTATGCCATTGGTTGACTGAGTCATAGAACTGAGGATTTTTCACAATAGCAAAAAGAAGGGTACATCCATGGCAAAACAACAGTGTAAATAAAAATTTAGATATTATATCCAAATTTCTTTTGTTTGATTTTAACAGAGCTTTGGCAAGCGGTTTATAATTCATTAATGTAGTTTTTACGACATGATGCTGTTCCCGAATCAAGACAAATTTTTAAATTTTCGTAAGCCTTTNCACTGGTACTTACTACTGACGCAAATGCATGTTCGTGCATAAGGTTTTAAAAATAAAACTTCGTTCCACAAAGCAACAGAACAAAGACATCATTGTCCTGGACGCAGTCACTAGGAAACATATCGATGAAACAGAGCCTCGTTTTTTTGTAATGTTTATTACGAAATCTTCAGAATACAATGAATATACATAACCCAGAAAGCGCCAAGAGGCATTAGATCCGGGTAAAAAAATACAAAGAAGTCTATATACAATGATTATATACGAATACATAAATAAAAAACTAAGAGCCTCGCTCATAGCTGAATGTCCAGATAAAGTCTAATGTTCAGTCCAAACACATGTTTGCAGGCAATTGAACTACTAATAAGATTTGACTAGAGCCCTTGCACTTTAACATCTTTTGATTTTCATGATACATGTTGCTAAAACAATGATTGAAATACTTGTAAAAAACAACTTTAAGTTTAAACAATGATAGCATCTTGAAGTACGGAACGGGCTCCCGGTAGTCACCAGGTGGCGTGACCAGCTCGTCGGTTCATCAATAACTTCTCGTGAAAATCGACATCTAATAATTCTTCTGATAACCGTTTTAAATTAAAATTGAAAGCCATAAACTTTTTTTAAAAGGTGTAGTATCTTTCTACATTTTGAGTGTTGTCATTACATTATGTTCTCCCTAAAAACGACGTTGGTGTGGGCGAGTGACTAATCACCGGGACAGTTGCCTGGGAAATCCCTGCCCAGGAAAACTAACATCTTGAGTAACGGAAGCTACAGACTTAGCCCAGTTGTGAAAATAAAATACGATCACTTGGCAATGCTTTTGATGCCCGATATTTCAAGATCCTGCGCTAATTTTGTTTGAAAATTTCGCGAGTGGATATAACTCTGGCCAGAAATCGGTAAGATAATAATACGCTAGTGTTGTCTTACTTAGCAAATGGGCGAACGGGCGGTTGTTTCACTAGTTTCCCCACCTTCACCTTGTTAACTACAGCTTTGATTACTGCCGCAGTAGCTAAACATCCTGATTCCCGGGTGGCCTCTTGCAGATGATACTCTGCAAATACTAACCCCTTGGACGTAATCAAATCACGTGTGATAGTGCGCAAGAACTTGACTAGACAGAAAAATTGCGTGTGTCCTGCAAACGCTTTGACCGCTCAAAAATGGATTTTTAAACCTCAGGTGTAACCACTTATTTACCAAAATACTGAGGGGGAAACACGCAGCCTCATTTTTAACTGCTACTGTGATAGCGCCTCGGATGGTGTTCTTACTGCATCAGATTACTAGTGTGTGAAAGTATGCAAAAAAGCCATGCATGTGTAAACAACGTTGTTTGCCCTGTGTAACATTGTCTCTTTCTAGAGGGTTTCTTCGAGGATTAAAGGCACCTAAGAACGCTTCGGACACTGCAATGGTGGTCTCACTGGCAGTTGAAATTAGGTACTCGAGATAACGTATTCATAACTGGCTAAAAGCCCCTGTTGCCGATCGGCAAATCAACAATGTAAATATTGGCTGGCCCGCGAACGCTCAAGTGTCTCGAAGGCTTGTCAATAGGTGCTGATCTGAAAATGCACATTTCATAAATCCATTTGATTGGGTTGATCTTCTAAATAAGCGCCCTAGGTGTAAAACACTTAAAAAGTTGATTCCCGGTATTATGCGCTTCGTAAACAGAATTTCGAGTTAATGGACGCTCGGGTATTCAAGGAAGACCCTTAAAAGTATTGAAGACAAACACGTGCGACTTTAGGATTACTTTACATTACCGTAATGAAATGATGTTTATGTTCAGCAATAACCACCATTAAAACTTAATCAAAATGTGCCAGGATGATCGTATTAAATTCATCGGCGCACTTTGAACGTAGCAACAACTATAGCCCATCACCTATAGTTGGCTTAAGGAAACGATATAAGTACGTTATGACTAAATGGAAGTTTTAAGTAGATGACATCAAATTATTTTACATTCAATTTAACTGTATATATACTTATGATGTAACAAGTGACTTTCAGAAAGAGGTCAAGCAGTCGGCTTTATTTTCGGCTTTTGAAGGTAACATGTTGAATGCGCTGTGGAGAGTCCTCGTCTACGGGCGTCAGGAATAAGTTATGAATAATCTTATCTGCTATTCGGCATGCATTCAGTCAAATATTTATAAAAACTATAGAATAAACCTAAGCACAACTACACATATTTTGTGAAAGTGAAAAGCGTGTAGACATCATTATGCCACTGGTTGACTGAGTCATAGAACTGAGGATTTTTCACAATAGCAAAAAGAAGGGTACATCCATGGCAAAACAACAGTGTAAATAAAAATTTAGATATTATATCCAAATTTCTTTTGTTTGATTTTAACAGAGTTTTGGCAAGCGGTTTATAATTCATTAATGTAGTTTTTACGACATGATGCTGTTCCCGAATCAAGACAAATTTTTAAATTTTCGTAAGCCTTTAAAAAATGAAAATAACTGACTGGCTAATAACACCCTGATAACCTACTGAGATAATTTCTGTTTCTTTTTGTTTGCTTGTTTGTTCAATTGTTCACTGACACCCAACAGGTCGAATGTCCCATCAGATCATAATGAAATTTAAGTACAAATTTTGTCTGTCAAGAACTTGAAACCTAAAGGTACTATTAGGGACTGAAATCAAGCGACGGCCATCTTTTCGATATTAGAGTGCATTTTCTCAGGCGTCCTTTGGCGGATCATTCTGAAACCTGGTGTGTTAATAGATCTTGTCAAGAGCTATATGGAGTGTATCACTCGTTTCTCGATACGACCTGCTATTCTCTAGTACTTCGAGATTTCCAGACATTTGCTCTTTTTATTGGCGTATCATTCGTCGCATTCTTGTCGATTGAACCAATATTGGTTCCTAGATTGAACCCTGTTAATGTCGTCTGTCCTTAATATCCAAGGACTCTTGCTTGGATTGGAATCGGACACAAGATGGCACTGTGGAGGCCACTTGTACATAAGCTTTTCGGAGCCACAACTTCGTTGTCTTTAACAAATATGTCTGTGACGTGGACGGTGTAGGGTCGTTGTCAGTAGCGTTTTTGATGCCACTAATGTCACTTTAGGCACTGTATGGTTTCATGGGACTCAGCGTAAGTTACGTCGCATGCATTTATATGTCTTCATTGTCGATCCGTGTAAGCTGCAGTGTCTTCTGCGGTGTTAATGCAACTCAACGGCGGATTTAGAGGGGGACAAGGGGGCCATGCCCCCCCCCCTAAAATTTTCCCAAATTCCATTTGGCATTCCCGGAGTGCGAATGTCTGACGGGCAAAATCCTGGCTAATACTCTGCCCTGGCCCACCCCGCCCCCGCTAACACAAAATCCTGGATCCACCCCTGCAACTAGTGGGCAGGCGCTCTAAGCTCGTCAGCATTGTTTTTCTGTCGTTGGCGCGTCAAAGTCGTTGGCGACGTTGGGTACGATATTTTCATCAATTATGTCCCCGGCATTGACACTGTTGTCAGCTCATATGTATTGTCGTGTTGAAAAAACGATTTACAAATACAATCGGCCATTCGAACCTACACGAGATATTAAAATTGTTATTTCACTTGTCATTTCGTTAAAATTCTTAAAAGAATGACAATATCATGAAAAAACACTGGCAATGGTTAAAGTAATATTATTCATAAACCATAATTGTAAAAATTAAAGTAAGTGCATGATAATACTTTTCCTAAAAATAATGATAATAACGATAATCATTATGATGGTGGTGGTGGTGGTGGTGGTGGTGGTGATGATAACAGTGTTCTCAGAATCGTGTGTCAGTTGAAGTGGACAAGAGACTACTGGAACATCAAACAAAGACTGGTTGATCCTTAACATAAACCAGGATCGTCACCTAAAACAAACAAAACGGTTGCCTAAATTAAACTGTTCAATTATTGTCTTAGTTAATACATTGTATGTACGTGACGTGCTTTTTGACAATAAGTTGTATCTGAGCTTGCGTAAGAATAGCATTTTCGATGGAAATAAAGGCGTCCAAAATTTGGCCTTCCACCAAAAACACTAAAGCATAACCAGTCATCGATGTCCAATTACTAGAACTTGCTCAAAAGAACTTAGGCAGAATTGATAACTCGATACTGCTTGAGAATAAGATAGTCATTGCATGCCATTCAAGGAGCGGAGCACTGTCTCAATCAATTACGAACTTTGAGTTCTTTCCAAACCCCAGAGACCACTTCTCACCTGAGAGACCAGTCTTTTAGCGGTACTAAAAGTTGTCAAAATCAAACGTTAGTTTCTTCGACGGAACATGAGATAATAGCACCATCAACAGAATCACACAGCATGCTAAGCAAGCTTGTCTTCTCTCAGTGTTAAAGACTGTCGTATTTATGTATCTTACTGTTGGCTTTGTCGTAAGCGTGGTGCTTCCAATAATTTTGCCGATTCTTAAATGATAAAGAAGTCCTTTTAGTCGCGATCATATAGTACCAATGGCTCCGTCTATGTCATTAGTATTTTTACTATTATTACCACCACACCTCTAATCTTCAAGGCAAGAGATGATGTTTATGTCTTTTTATACGTGTAGCATACTCAAAATAATATCTTCGAGTTTTCAGGAAATTTGGGATTGGACCGGTGCCGGCGTCGTCGCTGCATTCTTCGTCGTCCTCATACTTTATTCACTTCTTATTTTATGTCGAGCAATCCCGCGAGAGTAACCAAAACTCACGTTCTACGGAATGCTATGTCACGCAATGATTTGTTTTGTTTACCCAAAATTTTGATTTGTCAAGGGGTACGTGTTCTGAATCCAAATCCAAAACACAAACTCTATTCAAAGTTAATCGCTTCTACGGACACATTCATTGTCACGAAATATTTTGACAGTCGATGTTTTATTCAAGCAGTGTAACTCAAAACTACTTTCTTCACCGGTATTAATCAAGAAAATTTTCCCATTGCTTCAGGTATATTACTTATTCTGTTGTTAACTTTAATTTGATGATATCCAGTTCGACTTTTCCCACCCTCAGTAAAACAATTTCTTACTTTCGTTATCACCTAAGACAACAATTGTTAAACCGGCTTCGTGCCGCTATAAATGTATCCTACGCGTGAATTGATTGTTAAACACCCAGCGGTATTTAAATGATTCGATGTTGTTTTTTATCTACTTTTTGCACCCCGTAAACCCGCCCCTTTTCAGTGTGCAACATGAATTGTTATCGTCTACACAATATGCCATGATTATTAAGGGTGCACTTTTATGCTGTTTTGTATTACGACGAGCTATGGTTAGATAATGCACCTGTAATGTTCAATGAGTTGTGTACACCGCCACATAACGTGCTAATTCGAGGTACAGGAGCTGGACAAACCCTGATGCAACAAGCTTAACTGCACCTCTTGGCGAAACCAAGAATCAACTCGGGTGGAAGCCCGCGGGTCGCGGAAGTGGCAGCTGAGTCCTCCACTCGTATCGCTACGGAAAGGCTAAAATTCTTCGTTTGGTTCACAGAAGTGAGGTGCAATGGTTATTCGACTCCCGCGACAGCAGAAACTTTTGCCTTAGGGGCGGTAAATCAAGTTCTTTCACTGTTCGTTTGCAAATGGATGTCTCTTTTGTAATTGCCTGTCAATTTGATGCATATTGCTATCAATAGGCAGGCAATTGACAAACAATTGACAAATTGACGTTCATTCAAATTGATCAAATATAGGTTTCCTGCGCTTGTGGTGATCACGATAAATGATGATATAGGTGTCAATTTGATTACAAAAACACAAACAGACGACATCGTGGGATCACGTTTGGGCTTCGTCGATACAGTTTGAACAGCTATTATTTAAAATGACTTATTTTTATCAAAATGACATAGGTAAAAAATTGAATTTCAGACCTCAAAAACGACGGGACCCGCCGGAAGTTGGGCTCCTATCTTAATATAATTTGTGGGTGAGGTACATATAAAAGCTAAGTTTAAGTTTGAAAGGATACCGTTAAAAGCTAGTTTGATATTATATTTGAGAGGTGACGTTTAAATAGCTTAAGGATACAAACTACAAGGAAGATTTAGTTTTGAGAGGTGAGGTACCCAAGAATCCAAGTTTGGGGTTTCAGTTGTGAGGTACCCACAAAAAGAGATTTCGGTTTAGAAATATCTAGGCATTACTGTAACTGATAAATTTGTTTTCACACCTCATTGTCCAGACGAGTTTATGCATTTTTTACCACCGACACTCTGAATAATAATGGCGGATCCGTTCTGTTTAGTGTCACCAAATGCAAACGTGCAAATGGCATCGTTGCCACACTGAGCGTTTGTTGTTGCATATGCAGAAAGTGGACGTTTACAGTATGAGGTAATTCGCATTTCGTCCTTTAACACGATTCTATTCAATGTGATAACATCTGTGAGACATAACTTACATTTCATGACATTTTATTGAGCTCTGATAGCGATACATGAAAATACGGTCATGTTTAGAGATGAAGACACCTGTTAAGAAAACATGTGAAAGTTGATCCACTTGGGCTATGTAAAACTGTCACTTTACTAAACGTGTCGATGGGAGGTCACAAAACAACTAATCGTCTCTGAGTTATCAAAAACCCTCATAAATCGCTCAAGTGGTTTGGCCCGGGGCGTATCTTTTGTAGTCTAACAAAAACTCCACACGTGTTTGAAAACGGTCAAGAAATGTCACTAGTAAAAACTGTTTGGATTTTTTAACATTCGGTTACGGATCAGATTGTACATGGAATGTCCGGGTGTTCAACAAGCTTTCGTGAACCTATGGAGATTGTACGTCGGTATCAAGTTTTATGGGTAAATTTACGGAAATGCAAAGTAAAACTAATAAGTAGTAGCAGTAATGCGCTTAATGACGTATGAAATAGCGTGATGACTCAGCCGTGAGATCACACCTGTATATGACGCATCACTGTCACCTGCAATTGTTAATTTCCAGATCAGTTTGTTGGCTAAGTGCCTGAACAGCGGAATTTCAATGTACGGGACTCCAAAATAATGTCATTAATTTTTCGAAAGGAAGATATCTTAACCTTCCAATTAAGTCATTGTTGCACATACTGGGTGCAGTTTAAAAACTGGCAAAAATATGTTCATTTCAGTCAGTGACCTATGAGTTCAACTATTGCTCTTGAGATCAAACTTAAAGCGTAATAATGGCATTAATTCAGAAAGCTTTGGAAAAAAGCTTCAAAACATCCCCTGCAGGGTCCTTTTCGGAAAATTTTGCCTGCCTAGGACATGTGGAGAATGTGGGTAAGGTACGAATACTTCTCCATTTTTGGTCTTTAAAACATCGTTAAATTGGTCAGTTGTCAACAGGCTTCCGCTGTAGTAATCAAGTTGCCGACAAACTGAAACCTTCCTCTTGCAATACATTTTTAAATCCCGTGGTTATGGGAAGCTATTCAAGTTTTCGAAAGAGGACAATTTCCTATGGAAGAAATGACTCTTCTTAGACAGTATCACAAACACTTTTAAGTCTGTTCTACGCGCCACCTGTTAGTCACATCACGTGACCTAATGAGCATAATTCTGAAACGATTTCTACAACAACTGGGACCCGAACCCAGCCTTTCTGCTTGCCGTATAGAAACTCGAGTCCACTGAGCCAACGGGACCACTGGTCGAACTCAAAAATTCAATCAGTCTTGGTATTAGGCATGCTGCCCATAAACTCGTGAGTGTGCATGAATATGTAAATCTTGAACTGGAAATATAGATCGCAAACATGTTTAAGTCTAGTCTACACGCCACCTTTTGGTTACATCACGTGACCAAATGAACATAAGTCTGAAGATTTACATATTCATATACACTCACGAGTTTATAGACGGGATGCCCAATGCTAAGAATGATTGCATTTGTGTTTTCGATCAGTGGTCGTGGCTCATTGGAGTAGAGTGTCTGCACGGTAAGCAGAACCTCCCGGGTTCCAATCGTGGTCGAGGCAGAAATCTTTTCAGACTTATGTTCATTAGGTCACGTGACGCGACCAACAGGTGGCGTGCAGGCGAGAGTTAAAAATCTTGGCGATCTGTATTTCCACGCCGGTTCAAGATTTACATATTCATATTTTTGGTCAGTACTTAATAAAATGGTAGTCTTGCAAAAAATTTGTGAACAGGTAAAAGTTTATCCCAAAACAATGCTAATTAGCAGTATCAGTTTGACTTAGTGTGTGCAGGCCTTCAATCTGAAAGATCCAGCGCTCTGTAATCATAGAACTCATTGTTGCAATATAAGGGCAGGTTTCTAAAGCTAAGAATAGAAATGAAGCCGATAGACGCTCGGACAAATGATAGTCTACTCAATACTTTCTCGGCGCCAAGAATTTGGAAATAAGGACTTCTGCAACTGTAGTTCCGTTCTATGCATGGAAAGCACAAACAGAGAAAATGGCCACTTTTCATATTGCTGCGAATATACCCTTTCGTTAAGCCATATTTGAATTCTTTGATTAACCGGAATAACAAAATCCGCGCCTTTAGATGCACGCGCATGCACAACGAGGCTACAGAAACGAGAGAAGAGGACGACGGTTGAGAGGTTCTTAAAACCTGTTGAACACGGTTATTTCCGAAGCCAAGAGACGTGGTGCACCTTACGATAACATGTGTTACCGATTAGACACTTAGAACCAATTTAAGACGACTGAGACCACTTCTACTGCTGAAGCGTCCCCTCCTCACCGTATCCCCCCTCCACAGTGGAGTTTTCAATCATCACAGCATCAATAAATTTGGTCTCTGAATAAATGTCCGTCCCAACAGACTTTGTCTCAACGTTTGTTGAAATGGTCCAAAGACATTGAGGAGCAACGAAGTGTTATGGAAACTTGCCTGATAAATTTACCCATGCACCATATAAAGTCGCTTTTGAAACAACGTACTACACCTGGGTAGAGTTTCATAGGCGTAAGAATCTCGCTAAAGAGAGTAGTGTTTTCACATGTTTCGCTTGACGATATCTCACGATGTCTTGCGTGTTCTTGTGTTTTCACAAAATTCTTGCCTCTAGGAAAGCATTACTGTTTCAGACATTGCTGAAAAAGAGAGGGTACTTTTTACGTTCCAAAGCACCCACGATCTCATTCTGGTCAACGGGATACACACTCGTCCCGTCTGAGAAAGCTAGCTTTTCGCTCCAGGAACCGATCTCCACAACCATTGTGCATTGGTGAAGCGTAGCCTTGGACTCTTGCACTAATCTTTTATTGTTGTTTTTTATTATTGTTCACGCTGTTAGTATTTGTTGTTATTCTTAAAGATGTCTCAAGTTGTTCACGCATTTTAATGTTGTTTAAGAAATAAAATGTCCACACTTGTCTTGTAAATACTGTTTTTAAGTTTGTTTTGCGAACCAGGACGATAAGTCAAAAGGAGAATCTGATGATGTTTTCACATGGATTCGCATGTTCCTTTTACATCGAGGCCTACATGTAAACAGGTGTTATGATTTCCAATACGTGTAAACGGCGGAGATATAACATTAGCATTTTGCTTGAAATAAGTATGAGTTAATCTAAAAAGCTCATTAATGCAACCAATTCATGAAGTAATCGGTTTATTAGTCGCATAACTCAAAAGCTTGTTTACAACCAAAAGATTTAATTTTATTTAAAGCTGTCATGAATTTCATTCATTGTATTATGAAGCGCTGTTCGTTCTGATGAAGCCACACGTTGCATTTGACAAACAGTTAAGTATGTTAACGAAATTACCAGTTTCAGAGGCGTACAGAATGTAATAGCATTGTCTGCGGTTGAATTTAAAGATTTTACTTCAAATCACTTTGGCATCATTGCTTGTATCTCCGCTGGGAAGTTGTGTGCTTACAGTGCTTAAAACCACCATTTACCCTGTTTTGACAACTGACTACATTCTCAGCCTCATCAAACCTTTAGAGCACTGCATATCACAATCATGAATTCAATACCCCAAAAAACGAGAAGGTAAAAGAAAATCTTCTACAATTGAAAGGTGTTTGGCTCCACTGACATGAGTGTGACGTATGAAGGTATCCGGCGCTACTGTGTCATGTCCACCAACACGGGAGTTTCTTGCACAAACGTGTGCTATATCCGCGCTTCCCCGATGTCCCGCAGGAAAGTGAATAGAACCACAACAGTAATCAAATACTATAAGTTGGCACCACCACAAACGCAACGCTTCGCCATTCCTTATTACACCATACACTACAGGAAATGAACAGCAAATCTGGCGACTTTTCACACGAAAGACAACATTACGAGTGCTGTGATCGGTTGTCTCAAGTTCATGTAGTGCGTATCCACCAATAAATGCTCGTAACTAGAAATCAACTAATATAGGGCCGTCCCGGCTTACACTCGAATCTCACTGTATTAACCCACAATGTCGTAAACATTCGACAGGAACATTTCCTGCCTCGTTTTCGTTCCAGTGGATTTTTACTTGATATTTTTTGTTGTCTGATTCTTTGACAAGTTTTTTTTCGGTTGCATTACTGTATTCGCCTTTCCAATGCCAACGACGTATTACTGGTGTGCTGTGAGCTTCAACTCCGACGTGAAAAGGTTTGATAATCTGGACAAATACCCGTGGATGCGTGATCTGAAATTCTTCGCCTTCCCGACATTAATGAGAGACACGAAAATGTGCCTGATTTACAAAACTAGGTCATGCGCTTTCTTATCTCCGGGACAAAGGAGAGTTCTATCGCTGTGTAATCCGGGACGGCCCTATATATTAACATATCGTCAGAGAGTGATTGCTGGCGTTCTAGTTTTACAGTTGATTGACTTGTGAAGTTGGTGTTTTTTGATATGCAATTGATCGGATTCTAATCACGCGCTGTCCTTATTACAAGTTACCCTAGAATATGTTACTTCTAGAACGAGTAGTAGCTAGCAGTAGCGTGGACGCTATTGCATGCCCTGGGACAATTTGACACACGTGTGACAACTTACCTCCACTTTATCGAGGTAGGGTAACTTGTCCTAAGAAAGCTTAGGTACCTTGACTATCATCATCATATCCTTTGTCATCACCATTATCATCCCCGTTACCACCATCATCGTCAGCACCACCGCCAACGCCATCATCATAATCACCGACAATATTAGCATTACTGATGTTATTGTCACCATAGCTGTTGACAAGATCATTTTCATCTCCGTCGCTATCGTAGTTCTCGTTTCGGCACCTAATAAACTTAAGATCCCACTTGCCTGCACTGAACTCCACTTTGGAATCCCCTTTTCGCATAAACATAAACGAAACTCCAGTGTCACGTTTAGTGCACGACGATATAATAATCATAATGACAGGAATAACAATAGTAATAATATTATTGATGATGTTGATGATGCGTCTTCTATGTGTTTTAAAACAACTATTTTGTTTTCCATTCATCGTAGCCGGGAGCACAATACCAGAGTCCAGATCAATGACTGTTTTCATGGCGAGGAAATCTACCCGAAATCAAGTGCTCTCTTTGAGAATACACGGCGATATCTCGGGGAATCTCGCGAGATCTTGCTTTTCAAGCTAGACAGTAGCGTTACTAAGCTCTTCCCAGTTCGTTTTATATAAAGGTATAGCATTGCGCAGGGCATTAATTTCCCGTTGATTTTCATTCAATTATAGGTAATACTACTCGTATGAGAAACGTGGATTTAGGGAGGGGCATAGGGGGCCCTACCCCCCCCCCCCCCCTTAGCGGCCGATAAAGAACAAAACCGCAAAAGCGTGATGAAATATTGAGTTTATGAATTAACTGTGACAATTAACACTATACGGCCGAAACCAGATTTGTAGAGTTTTAGTTTGTGTGTGGGTGTGGGGGCTCAGACCCGATTTCAAGTGTCCGATTCAGACAACCGGCGCAATCATAACGGTAACCATATATGGTTAAGTAATGCGCCGTTCCCAGTCGATATGGGTGTAATATCCCAAGCGACCGATACACTCTTTCTACAATGCTACGAAAGGTAACACTACAGAATGAAATTGACGTCATAGCAATCAGTCTTTCCCATTGGTTGAAATCTGGGAAACTCCTTTCAGTTCACTGCTACGTAGCATGGCGACCACATTTGACTTGAATAGCTGCTATTCATTAAAACGGGCAGTGGTCGAAGTAAATAAAGTCAAGGAAGCCTCGATCCAATGGCTTAATCCCAAACAAGTACAGTGCATAAAGTGGAAGTAGTTGCGATGTGATCGTTACATTTCTGACCAAGGCATGCGCATTGTTGTCCACGCACGGAATATTCCGTGTGTGTCCGTGTGTGTCGTTCATCGTTTCCGCATTGCCACTTTTCAGTATAGGTGGCGCTGTGTAGGCCGGTAGGCGACCGGTAGTGGTGTTGCGCACTACCACTCTGTTTTCGTCGATTGTTCCACAGTGCAATGAAGAAAATTTCTTCATTTTTTCACAGAAACGGATTCCGAACCTGAGAGACGATGAAGAAACAGAAGCTGTTGGTGAGATGTAAACTTTAATCAAAGCCTCACTGAATCACTCAGAAACTCGTAATTCTCTTTTGTCAAACATTAAAATTATGACGATTTGCAAAGCCAAATGCCAACACGAAAAATGAATTTGGTATTTTGGGCAACTTAAGACTGTTTTAAAAACAACAACTTTTGCTACAAACTAGTTACACAAAATATAAAGCGTGTAATAAACATTACGGAAAGAAGCAGATTCGCACGCGAACGCTGTTGCCCACAAACGAGTATGTCCTTTAACATGAAGTTTCTAGTGGAAGCGTGGTAGTGCAGTGGAAGAGCACGCGTCGTGAGTTCAAGTCGTTGCAACTTTACGTATTTTCCATTTTTAAATCACAAGAGACAATATTGTGGCTAAACTGTTTAAATGCTTTAAAACAAGAATTGCTTATTTGTTTATTTAAAAAATCTTCTTTCTGAATGACCGATAAACGATGTTAATACACACAGTGATATCCTATATGAGTATGCGTCATGGCCACATAAATTGTGTGCCTATTTCTGTATCTGTTCGCCATCTTTAAAAAATTACTTAAAGCAGGTGAAAATCTAGAATCAAGGGCGTTTTAGTGGCAACTTGACGAGTTGAAAATTTGCCGTGCGGCGACTCCAAAAGACGATCTGGATCGCTAGATTTTGCCTCGCTAATCGCAAATAGCTACCCGACAAAAGTAGAGCCGTCGAGGGCTGATTATAGTCAGAAATCAAGGAAAATGCTAGTTTTGATAAACAAAAACAAAATGATTTTCCCCAGGCGGAATTCCCCCCCCCCCCCCCCCCCCCCCTCCNCCCATTCGGCGCTACGCGCTTCTACATTCGCACTGTTGATTGTCTACGAGACAATAAGTTGGCCCCCTTATATCCTAGATCACTGCTACAAGGCATGCGAAGTTGCAAAGAACGACAAGTGTTACTTTGTATATTGGAGCAACCAAATAGAAATAACTACTATAATGACTTGAGAGAATAACAATGATAACAGCGAAGTTACACTGTACTAAGTCGGTTATTGTTTAGTCGAAATCAACACAACGCCAACCTTACAAATTCAACTAATTTACCGAGCCACTTAAGTTTTGAATCCAACACTGCCGTTGGACTATAATGGTAATAAAAATATCAATAGAAATGTACGACAATTCATGTATGGACATCAAATTTGACTTCGAGACACTTATCATGGTTAGTGAATAGGGCGTAACTTCAAAGCCCGAAGGTGGATTAGAGGTGATAGTGTATAGTGAAAGGTGTTTGAATAAAACACGTCTCAAGGCGTTATGATAGTCCATAACACGTTTCCGTATTCTAAAAACTGTTGACAGAAGTAAGTAAGCGTCATCTCGACAAATTTATTAAAGAGGCATTATAAAAATAAGTAAGATTTTCATTGGCGATAACAAAGGGTAGACAAGCTGTATTAATTCCATCGTACGAAGTCGAAATTCCTAAAGAGCGCCGGACGTATTGATATTGCCAAGAGGCAGAAGATATCCAGTCTGCATGCCACAAATTCAAATCTTTATTTTCTTTCCTTTTTGCATAAAATCCTACTACACATTTCGTGGAAGCTTGTGAAACGACCAACATTTTGAAATTCGTGACTGGTGATTTTAGGTTAATAATGTACTCGCCCCGTCGTTCTTATTGTTCATTTAGAAAACGGTCAGTCGAAAAAAGTGAAATAAATGGGAGAGCCTAAAACATCATTTCCTAACGATTTCACTTGTTTCATATTACCAAAACAAGGCCCATTATAACCCCAAACGGTCTTGTGGCATCCGCAGGTACTCCCATAGAAAAGGCAAAGAGGACGTGCCGCTCGGAGGGATGACTTTTCTTCAACAAATCTCCAAGAAAGATGTCTTTTCAGCTTTGATTCCCTAGCAGCAGTAGTTTTATAAGCTATCAAATAGTAAACGCTTATTTTTAAAAATACAGTTTTGATGGATCAGCAAAGTTTCACAGATTGAAAGAACACAACATGTTTTTGGACAATTAACATACAAGGAAACGACAACAGCGCTTCAGCGACTTGCAGTAAGTACATACGTGATAGAGCTAACATACGTTTAGAAAATGGACCTGTCCTAGGTTCGCCACATGTATTTCACACTGAGCTGATGAAGACATATCATCACAAGGTTGTCACTAAACAAAGCGGTTCACTTCGGAGTTCCAAACGCTACAAAATTTTTGGTTGTCCAACTACAAAAATTTGCATTGTAGTCTATAGTATTCGTTATAGTTTTAAAACTTTGGTAACAAAAGATTTCTTAATATCGACAGCAGGCCATCTTCTGATGTACTGTTTCAGATTGAATGGGTTGAAAATTAATATGCCCAAGAATATACGAAAGGATTGCCACCGAAATGGTTGGCGTCTCTGTAACACGTCGCTAAACTTTTTCATGGAAGATCCCTGCAAATGGGTTCCTTTTCTGGGTCAATTCTGTAAATGGTTGCATGTCCTAATATTCCAGATTCACCGCCCGTCAGAAGTACAGACCCGGAACTTCTGTCTATTACGAGGCTTAAACAGGCCGGTATAGAATCCCGTCACACATAATACCACAAAGACACATTGGTTGGCTATTTCTGAGACTGGGTGCATTTTGCCATCGGCCTCAGGTCTAGAAAATCTTTCGGTGTGCGTATGTCTTATGTATGAGACTGGTCTTGTTAATGGAATAAGTTGTGTGGATTGGTGTACGATGTACAGTGTACCGTGTACCGAGTACAGTGTACCGTGTACAGTGTACAGTGTACGATGTACAGTGTACAGTGTACCGTGTACCGAGTACAGTGTACCGTGTACAGTGTACGATGTACAGTGTACAGTGTACCGTGTACAGTGTATAGTGTACCGTGTACCGAGTACAGTGTACAGTGTACCGTGTACCGAGTACAGTGTACAGTGTACCGTGTACAGTGTACAGTGTACAGTGTACATGCAAATCTAATGTTGGGCTATTTGTTTCCTGCAATAACTTAAGTGGTAACTTTCTCTTTTATTCATTTTGTTCAATAGCATAAAATCATACAAAATAAATCTCAACGTTAACCAAATACCAACTAAAAATACACGCCAATTTAATAAACAATCTAAACGACACCACCTCTTATTCGCAGTGTGTCCAAATGTCCCACACTCGTCCCTCGGTCAGTGGCAAAACTATGCAGAATCTTTGGTGTGACCGACCGATTAAACTTTTATTTGACTAGTAGTACTGCGCCGCGACTGGTGTCATGCATACGCAATTTGACAAGAAAAACATAAATACGTTTTGGAGATTTCAACTGTCTTATGTTGATAAACCAACAAGATTTTCCCTAAAAATCTTATTCATCATCCACTTATGAATGTTCTGTAGAACTGCCTACATTTGAAGACCCACGCATGCTTGTTATTGCAAGTAACACGTTGACAGATCTTGAAACATCGTCTCGTGACCTTTTCCACGGTTAAAAGTTCCCTTTCCTACGTGGAGAGAAGGCTTACCACTATCGTAATAATGGAACATCGGATACGTCACCAGTCCGAAATCGTAAGAGCCTTCGACATTTTAGATCGCAAAATGAAGTTTGTAGACGCTATCGCCACATTCTTACCAACTATTTTTGGTTGTCCGAGGCTCTAAGAAACATAATTCGACCATACTCTCTTACTTTTACAACCTCGATAACTACCAGTTCACCAAATGTCTTGTGGCATTAACACGTGGTTGTGTTTGTGGGTGAATAATTATTAGACACGTCGATTTCTTCGTCATCATTGTCATTGTCGTCGGACATTTCGTGATCTGAGAACGATCGATTTTCTTCGATTTGTTGCGTATTTATACGTATTGGTGAGTCACTCCGACAAGTGTCCACATTTTCGGTAAGTTCAGGCAGGCGTCTGCTTTGCTCAGAATCATCGTCTGTGACGCAAATTTGTCTGACATCACTCAAATCTGGATGGGGATTTGCCTTGTTGGGCAGTGTCGACTCCCGCGTGCCACCCGAGGATAGAAGTTCTCTTTCTTTCGAATTTCTCCATTTCATGCGGCGGTTTTGAAACCATATTTTCACCTGCAGACGCGAAATAAAATAACCTTATATGTTTAAAGAACATGCATTTACCCGTGATTTGAAATGAACATTACATTTTCGTTATAAACGCTGACATGCACTGATCACCTTTAGACTTATATTCAGTTTTGATAACACTTTTGACATCATACCAGATATATCTCTAACAGTTTTAGTACCCATGTGCTTCGTTCATAAAATTTGAAGTGTGAATAGCTTTACCCTAGACGATCAACTTCTAAGTTTGCCAATCGCTTAAGTTAATGTGGACTTCGACTTGAGGTTTGATATCCATGTAAAATATTGTCTTTCTAATCAACAAACGTCTAATTAATAAAAAAATTAGTTATCAGTGGTAGATGACATGATGACAAATAGACCAGATATTAGTTCGAGCGTAATGATTTGTTTTTCAGTCGTACAAGTAGTCCCTTTCTTTGAAACTGGAAGCGTTCAATTTGTGACAAGCTTATAGTTAATTAAAATAAAACCTGGTGGAAGGATTTTTTATTCATGCGCTCACAGCTGACGAGCATAAACCGTCAGTCGAGTAATTATATTCAACGCCTCTCTGTGAAAATAAAACTTGTTGATATGGCCTTCGGCTATTAGGACATCTAACTATTTAATTGATTTCTCCTGAACACGCGCTTGAGTTAACACTTGTGACGTGTCTGTAATTATAGTTCAATTCTCATTCAGAGATCATCGATCCGGCGGTTATACGGCAATTTTCAAGTGCAATCAAAGTACACTCAAAAATGTATTGCATATTAAATTAATTTTCCAAATGTTTTCCATAATCATAAAATATCTTCAGACCATCTTTCACTGGTAGAATAGGAATTTTAAACGTTTTACCTACAAAACTGCGTGAATTGCATCAAATCAAAGGTATCAGTGTCAAACACCAAAAACTGCAATTTTGGCAACTGTGTTATACTAAAAAGATAAAAACTCTGTAAAACTTCTAATTAACACGAATATCAGTCTAGGTCCAGTCGTCGCATGCTAACGCGACTATAACCCGCTCAAGAAGTATTTTTGCGCGAGGAAGTTCTTGCCATATTAGCGTTTCGGAGAGAATCGAAATACTATCGGCAGAATTGTGAAACTAGTGCAAGACGCAGATGATGTGAAATGTAACCGTGAGAGCGCTGGAGGATAAGGGATGCCCAGGTACAATTTTTGATTGAGAAATGTCTTAAAATGACATCCTGACGGCCGTGGTTTTTAACTCGCGTCCGCTAGGGATCGGATACCTTGGGCGCTCCAAATCCTTTTTGACCATGTGTTGCAAATTACCCTTATTCAATCAGATAAATATTGTTCTTGAAATTTAAATGAAATTTGGTTTGATCAGATGTTTCAAGCATGAAAAAATGTAAAGTTGTGTTACGAAATATGCAATATTTGAGTTGCGCATGTTGGTGTGTTGCTTTAAACAATTGAAAACGTTGGCCAAGGGCAGCGTGGCTCACTTGAAAAAGATAATAGCAAGTGTCGGAAACCAGAGTGTTTACGGTCATGGATTCATGAGTCGAATGAGTCGACAATCACTCCCCTCCCTTTTGATTTGAAGTGACCCCTGTGGGCATGTTGCCACATGTGATTGTTCAGCCGAGCGACTCTTCACTGACACGTGCACAGATTTGTTCGTTGTTAATACAACATCTAATTAGCGACTTAACTCGACAGATATGTAAGTGATTGGAATATCAATAAATTGTTTTTGTTCATCAGCTCTTTATACGACCTTAATTCGGACATATGTGTTTACTTCCCAGCTGTTGCGCGAAACGATAATGGAGTGTATGAAATTAAAATTTGCTCAATCTGCGATTTTATTTAGGTAAGGCATAGGTATAATTAGTTTTAATGATTCTCGAACGACGTCAAATAGCAGTACTGGATGTGTAACGGTCAATTAATGGAGTATTTAAGCATTGTTCATATCGAAGACATATGTAGTAAACAGTGGTTCTGTTACACTACCGCACCCTTATCCTGGACAAAATGAGTTTCTCATGATCTTGTGTATGACAATAACACCATTATTTAGTAAAACTCCTATAAATTTGCCATTCATCACATCAACCGATTTTTTATTTAGACCACTGTTCGGTATGGACTCAAATTGCTCCTAAGTCAAATTGGAAAAACTGGCAGTTCTGTATTGCTAGAGAAAAAGATCTTCAAGTTGGTTTGTTATTGCTTGAGAACAAAATCTTCAAGTTGGTTTGTTATGCATGGGCTGCTGTTTTATGCACCGAACAGTACGGTCTTTGCAAACTCAGACAACACATCTCAGTGAGGAAAAATTTGAGGTCAGTTTTATAGCGGCAAGTGGTCCAAATTGTAATTCGCTTTCTGGACAGTAGGCGGGTTTATAGTCCCTTTAAGTTTCTCAGTATCACACCGATTTTTTTTCAAAAAAAGCTCCACTCAATGAAATTGTGACAGAATGACATTTTTTTATCTAATATCTACACATCAATTATCGTGTGCACGAATATGTGTTAAACAATATACTAATAAATATTCATGGGATACAAAATATCCATAGTTTTAGTTTTGGTTTCATTTTAAATAAGATGCTTGAAGTGCCATTTTCAATGATTCGGGTGATTGTTTATTCGATGGTAGTGGTAATTATGTTCAAACTCCGTTGCCATAAAAAAATACAAAGCATTGCGACATAAGGTGTTTCTGGGGACTAACTCGCACATGCATTATGGACAGTAAAAAAGATACTTGTTAGGAGTTCGTACTTTTTCGTAATTTCTCACCTGCGAATCTTTTAGTCCCAGTTTTGCTGCCAGTTTTTTCCTGTCTGGTTTACTGATGTATTTCTGTTTCTGAAACATTTTCTCTAAACCCTTTCTCTGAACATCCGAAAAGACAGCCCGTCTCAGCATGCCTCGCCGGGGTTTCCCTCTCATACTGTTGAGAAAGCTGAACGCCCCCGGAAGAGGTAACATAGATGCTGGAATAAAAATTCAACACAACAATGCCATGATGTCACCACCGTATGCAGCGTAGAACAGACTTCAATCTATCCTCGATAAAACGTGAGCATACTAATCATACTTTAAGGCCAAGAATCATTCGCAAATTGAAATTTAACATGATTTGTTCATGTTATGTTTATTATCATTACCTCTTTTCACACTTCAATGAACAATAACATCGACTTTCTAGATATCTTTGCTATTATAATCAAATGCATTGATCTTCTAAGGGCACAGTTACATAATTGGTTGTTTGTTATTTTCAGTTAGTTTGTCTATTTATGTGTTTTCAACAGAATATCATTGAAGAGTGCAGGCGGCTTGATACGAAAGAAAAATAAATCCATTATCTATAGCGTTTTCGGCAGTTATATTTTCGAACTTGAATCGGTAACAGCACATCTACATTTATACTAACTTAACCGGCACATGCAGTCTGATTACGTAACACAGCTATCCATGGTAACATCTGTTTCAACTACCACATTTTACGGTAATCCAATCCTCTCGTCATAATTGCGTACAGTGTATTGCAGTCAAAATACGAACGACAGCTTTCCACCATTTATCTACAAATTTTTGTTGCTTATCCAACAGATTTTCGTCATTTATTAACGCAATTTACGGATATTATTGTCAATTTCCAAATAAGAAATACGTGAGTCGTTTAGAAGCGTCTGGCTTATTACGTTTGACACAAATCTTGCGTTTGTCAGTATGGAACAACATGAAATCCATTAGGCAAGCAGCGGCATAATTAGATAGCCCTTACAAGAATTAAAAGAGATTTGCTCCCCCACCAGTTTGAATAAAAGACGCGTAAGATTTTAAGAGCAATGCTTGGAATATTGCGTGGATCGTTTTGTATAGTAAATGGCCCTGTCGTTTTATAAGTAAATAGAAAAGAAATTGGACCAGTTAAACACCTTCGGACAAAGAATTTTATTAACTAGGGGGATATCCTTTCTTGTGTCAATCAAAAGCAATTATTCAGTTGGTGTTCATGTAGTTACTTCCACCAGCGTTATGTGGTTCGAAAATTCACGAAAAAGATTTTTTACATTTTATCTATAAAAGGAATGCACACACCAAACGACTTTTGTTTTAACAGGACATGAATCTGAAATGTCGATTGTTCTTTACTGTGATAAAACTGATGTCAACTTGTTTTCGAACGATTTTAAATTACATAGACATAGACTCACTATTTACTTTATTCCTGAAAACAAGAATTTTTCGTAAGAGTAGAGGGCGTTATACGTTTGTTTTAAACCAATTCGTGTGCGTAGTGACTTTGATCGAAAACAAATTTGCATTGGACCAAACTAAAAACGAATTTGAGCAAACGAATCAGAACTTTGATTAAGGAGCACACAGGCTATCAAAATTTAATACCCATAAACTGATACGACGATACATGAAAATATCTTGAGCAAAGGCAATCAAAGGCACTCTACAGAAAACTGAGTTGACAAATAGTCATTAGTAAGACTTTTGTTGACATAATTTGTATGCGGTTCAGAGACGTGTCAGAGTACAAGTTCACTTGAAATTTGAAAAAAATATCTTAAAACTACTCGAATGACTGGTGTATAATTTCACGATGTTTTCTTAAGGAAACAATACAGTTGATTCAATATCACTCTGAGTCCACTTTTGACAGCGTGTGCCTTCACTCAGACTGAGGCCTGAAAAATATATCCCAGTTCAAAACAAAGACTAGGACAATAATACGGCGATTCATAGACCTTTGATTTCCACTCAAAAAATTTCAACAATTTTCAAGCGGGACTCGTTGACATTGCAATGAGTGTCTATTTGAAATAAACCATGGTCTTAAGCGCTAAATCTGCTTTAATGGGCTGCATTTGTAAAGTTGAGTTACCGTATTACCGAACTTCCGAAGTGGCGTTTATCAAAAGGCTTATGCGAGTTACGTATGCTTACATTTTGGTTTAGCTGACAAGTACGTAGTCTTTCCCTGGTTTTAGACATTAGTGTAAACCAGCACAGGGGGGTTGAGCTCGAAATAAGCCAGAAAAATATACATTTCAGATCCTCAAACACAGCCACACTAGAAATGGTACGACATGTATTCGACTTTTTGTTCTCGTGCAATCACTTTCCCGAGATTATGTAAGAAATAACTTGCAGAAAATTTTTATCCACACCAATTTGAAAACTTCGTGAGCTCATCTTATCCAGATAAACATTTCAATACAACCAAACTCATTCAGTAACCAATAGCCTTGGAGAGGCGGAATACTTAACACTGAAGAAGTAATAATTGAACTGATTGTAGACGTAATACGATATCTCTTAACTGGTGATAATTTTCCTGCGACTTCTGGGCCCCAATATGAATTTCGTCTGTCTGTAGTGTCGTGCATAGTGTTACACAGAGCAAGACAAGCCGTCTCGTTTGATTGAAAATCAAGCGAAATGTGCTGGGATTCCAACAGTTATTTCGGAAATTCTAAAGATTTCAAGGTATACATTTGGTGTCAATAACATGACACACTGACTTGGGTATAGGGATCGCTAGTATGTTGAACACGCGATAATTTATGTTACAAATTCATACCATAGTAATGCCTTTAGTGTCAATATAAACTTTCTGGAACGTCTCTGTTCAGTTTCAATACAAACCTGCAAAGTAAGGATTCCGTGCGAGAGATAGAGTACTGGAGTCGTAGAACTGCGTAGGACTACATGACGTGCACACGGTCCCGCCACTGTGTCCGGTCGAGTCAGCATGCTTCGAATGAATCGGCGACTGTGTCTGTGATGGATAGGTAACGAAGGCGCTTGTTTCTGTACTCTGCAAACTCTGGACTACAATAAAAGGAAATCTTGTAACCATAAAAAATCGTTGAATGGTTATAAGTGTACATAGCATTCAAAATCAAATGCCACAAAGATTATGTGAATCGAAGACTTAGTGTATATTTCAAGAATGTTGTTAAACTAGTGACACACCCTTGACAAAGAGCGCATCGCTCGAAACATGGGCATATTTTAATATATTTTAGTACCGAGGCTCGTCGTTTTAGTTTTAATAGTTTTACTATTTTATATTTTTATCCGTCGGTAACTGCACGGCATTCCAGCATCTATTTGATTTCAAGAATGTTGTTAATGAACTTGTAGACTAACTTTCAGTTGCTCCCGAATAAGAAAGTTTTGTGTACAGATTTTATTTATTTGTTGATAGTATGTTTTACACCAAAGAAAGTGTGTGATTTTACATTTAAATTTGAAAATCGAAATGGTTGCGCTTCGTTATTTCAGTGATGCTTGAAAGCTTTCATTACCTCAGAAAAAGGAGCATGCTCTTTCATCACGTGACTTTTGAAAGAGTTTAGACAACGGTTTTAGTTCTGACAAAAATCTGTGCCACGTAAGTAAAATCCCACATAGAAAATTGACAGCCTTAAATTAATCCAGTAATTAACCTATCCTTACAGCTCATGGTGTTGACTGAAATCAGATGTTCCTTTAACCATTAATCAAGTATAATTATCACACATGTTCTTGTAAATATAATTTCGAAATGGCGTTTTGCTACTGCAAGAATAGAACACGTAATTCGACTGTGAATGGACACAATCCATTGGTGGAGTGACGTTTAAACACAACTTCCTGAAATCAAGTTGTCACCAAAATCAACATTAAATGTGATTTAATGTCTTTAGATTATCTTCATATGATGGATCTTAATTGATCCAATTAGACAACAATTTATGAACTTAGGCGATTACCATAGATGAAATATTGTTATCTGATTGGCCGACAAACGCGTGCTCTTAATGGAAAGGGACTTAGGTGCTTATGGAGTTATCTTGGGAAATTGGTGCAAAATGTGTGAACATCCAATTAAGTTACAAACAACTTTGGTAATTTGTGTTTTAAACAAGACATAACTGATGATTAATGGGCGCTGAGGATTCGGAATACTTTGTACTTTACCAATTGTTGTGGACGATTCGTTAGCGTCATTTTTAAAAAGGTAATCTAGATTTATAAAAAACGTCATGTCTATAAAATATTAGATTTTAGCCAATGGGCAATATTTTCCAAAAAGTTTCAATATTCTTGTCTTGAAATACTGGCCACGGATGACTAAGTCAAAGTCTATCCTTGCCAAATCATTTAAAATTGACTCAAGCACTACTTGCAAGTATCCTTGCCTGAGGTTGAAGGCAAAATACGCTTTTCACGTTTAGCGCTTTAAGTATTGCTTTGTTTCCATGAGGAAGCACTCTTATCCAGTTGTAAGCTTAATACTAATTTTGAATTTCTGTTGTCGCAGCAATTTAATTGGTCATATGAATGCTAAATGCCGCAACAGAAGCTACGCAATCGTTAAGAAAAAAAATACCTAAAACTGTTAACATCTTAGAAAAACTTTGCTTCGAGCTATTAAACCAATCAATTATTCAAAAGTACCAAAATCTACATTAGTCAAGTGGGCATTTATTAGATGTTTATTCAAGCTATCGTCATTTCAACAGAGCGATATTTCCAGTCGGAAAGTGTCGACGCATCATTGTGATAAAACGAAAACACGAAAACAATTACACGGTATTAAGCGCCAATTAGTATGTTTGCTGTATTCACTGGTTCAAGTGGGCGAAATGTATTTATTCTACGTTGAGTAAACACTCCTGATCTTTCGTGAATAAGCCATGTCGTGTCATCCCAGACGGGTAACGGCCTGGGATGGGCATTTGACTCCTGAGGAACGGAACTTGAAGCTAACAGATTGATGGCAAATTGTATGGATGAGGGACATGAGTTTTGCTCCTCACAGTATATCGAAACAAAAGCAAGTTAGAGTGGAACAGAACAACATGAACCTCGGACGCCAAAATTATGCTTGTTCATATTATACGAATTGACTCCTAGTGAAAGAGGTATGAATATTTTTATAAGGTATTCTGTATGTCTTACTCAAAAGAACACTACCTGTATTTAAATGAGTTTTGAGTCAGATTTGTTTCCAAGCTGTAGCAGCTGCGAAATGTACATTTCTGGGTATTTTCAATTGCGAATAAAAAGTATGAATCAAAATTCATTTCAAGACATCTTAAAATGCCTAAAAGAGCCTTTAAAAGATTGACGTCGACTGCAACGGCAAAAGTGTTAAACAGATTGCATTTTCTGTTAACATAACAGCTTCTGTATGAAGTGATTCCGTATTTGAAAGGTTCTTGTCAGGTGCTAAGCATCTGCGAATTAAAAGATATACTTGTAAATAAATTATAAGTAGAAATCCATCGACTGGTACCTGCTTTGCTGAATTCATTTTAAGAATGTATATCTCAAACGCACGTGCGTTCGAGCTCAGTGAGGTGTCACACCTGCACTGTCACAATGCTCAAGCTGACCTGTCCGCGTTTGACAGCCAACCAAAAAGAACCATATATCTCTCTCAAAGCAACAATTGGACGCTCGCACTAGACACCCTTAATCGGGAAATGTTGCAATGAAATATACATCAATTTCAATAAAATCTCAGGTCGAGCTTCCTATGAGATAAAATGATGGATAATCAGTTGAACGAAAAAAGTGACAACTTGTGTTTAAATGCACTCTAACCTTTGTTGACTTGCTTTTAACGTTACAACGGTACCTGAGGTGTTTTATGTATAAAACTGCGTCTGTCATTTTTAACACGACTCCTGGCTTCCAGCTATTTATTTATGTAACTTGTGCAGAAGAAATCACTTTTTGGATAGTGTTTAAAAATGAGTGTTTTCCAAAACAACAGACAAGGGTCAGAACTTTGAGACAACTAATTTCTTCTGTCACCGAGTACGCTACTGAAAAACGAATAGCAAATTTATCATATTCTTTTCATTCGTCGGTTTTATCGGTCTGTCAGATTGTTTTTCAAGAAAAACGTCGCAACAGTGAAAATGGAGCTTATTTGTTGATTGAGTGATTGTCAAATTCCATATCAAAACAAATCTCCAAAAACATAGACTAGGCATGCTCCACCTAAGTTTACTTCTAGAAAAGCAATCAATAGCGATAATCTACAATTAGTATAGAAAAGTAAAACAAGTCGGTTAATCTGATGAGATCATGAGCACCACATGCGGTTTGATATTTCTATAATAGAATTAATGGTCTAACATACTATCGTGATAATTGACGCGTTTTACATGGACATCTTTCCTAAACGTTTTCTCGTTTAGTCGTCACCCCAGTAGCAATAATAAATTACTGATACCTGGTCTTAAGAAGATTGTGGTTAGAGTCAAATGCTCCTGGTGTAAAAAAATAACTATCACCAATCAGAAGTGATCGATTTAACCTTCAAACTATTAACAGTTATAGTGAAAAAGGTAGCTTAGCCTAGTATCATATACCTGTTTTCCTTGGAGATGTGTTGGATGAAAGAATCGCGTTGACCCCAAATTTTAGATATGGTTGGGCAACGGTGGCTGTTGGTGACGCACACATTGGCTTCGAAGGCAACGTTTTTGTTCCGGCGAGGAGAGATTGCGCCGTAGAGGCCTGCGGCGAGGTGACTGGAGCTCTGTCCCGCAAAATGTTCTCCATCAAGAAGGCGGATGTTGCTCCGGGGGCTGCAATGAACCCTTGATTTGGCACCTGGGCCAGCATCGGTGTCCTAAACATGTGGTGGTAGAACAGAGAAGGTGACAATACCCCTGGAAACATTCTGTCGGTTGTGTTTATGATCTGTCTTTTTGTAGCTAACTCGAGTATAAAGGCTGGGAACACGTGCAGAAGACAAATTTACGTGGACGCAAAATAGACTACTCAAAACTGAATTGGGTATATAAGTTACGCCACACGGGGTTGACCGCAAATAAGATATTAAAATAAACATCGCAGCATCAGCGTGTGTCTGATTGGTCAAGGATCATCGCTGTTAGCCAATGAAAATCGGCTATGCTGGCGAAGTAGCGAGAAAAATAGGCGTGGCTTACTCAAATAGACGACAATTTGCCTTAACATTGACATTGCTATTGATTCAGCTAAGATCACCGTATTAAAATATTTAATTAAGCGACGGTCTCCTTTGTAAAACTTTGTTTTCATGATCAATGAAAATAAGATGCTTGGAAATACGTGGTTATAAAATCAAGTTAATTCTTTTGATATTACAGCGAATAACACGCAATATAATTGAATTAGATTTTTACGGTGTCACTTCACTAGTCAATTGGGTTAAGCCGATTACTTGGTATTTTAAAACGTAGATATTGCTTAAATTAAACAGGTTAATTCGAATAATGGTATCTATAAAATTTTAAGATATCGATGGTTAGTGTGTCAACTTTGAAAAAAAATATTTTACAACCTTGGCTACTCCAGGAAGATTTGATCAATTTCATACGCTTTCATGGTATTTGTTATTTCATTTACGTTATTAGTTATTATAACGATGCTGTGATCACTAACATATGACATCATTGAAATCAATATTTCCAATGCTTCACTTTATTAAGACAACAAGAAAATAGCACGCACAGTTTTCAATAGCATTATGTAGAGATTATCTGTGGTTACCCAGAATGGTATAAAGCCTTTGCGAATGTTAATGAAAGAATAGTCCGTAAAAAGTAGCAGCCAAATTTGAGCTCGTTAATTTGTCTACGATTTACGGATCCGGTACTTTCGTACTCATCTTTTTCTCGTTTGGTTATTAGTGACATAAAGACAAACTCATCCAATATTGCCCACTACCACGACTTACCCAAGTCATTACCCAATACTAGAACTTACCCAGCTACGTTACCATTTTGCATCATCAACGATGACAAGGTCTGAGATAACGGAGATGGCGATGACGTCGACGATGACACACCGACAAAACCATGATGCACTCAGTGACGAAGTGTTGATGGTGATGACGGTCATGATGACGATGGTGACTATGATGTTAACAGTGGTGATGACGATTTTAACAATCAAAAGACTGCAGATGCAAGCATTAACATCGTTTACAGCATAGGGAGGGCACTGACTACATGAAACTGATCGGGGCACGTTGATTTCATTGATTTCCCCAGTTCTGCACTTTGGTAACAAAACAGTGCGTTCACAATCACTTTCAACTGATTTCTTCATTATTAATTAATAGTACTTCTAGTTTTCATATCAACATTATAACGCTCGCAGGATTGACTCATTTTTTTAAAGCGTAAATCATGAACTGGTATCAAAACTACTCTCTTCAAAAGTAACAGTATAGTGTTCGTTTCGTTTGCTTCAAATAAATTTCTTCCAGTAAAACGCTTTGAATGTTTCTGATGACCACGCTGCTAACCCGTTGTGACGAGCAAACTTTATGAGCCTAGTCTAGGGCAACTGTCAGTTCTCAAGTCTAATTCTAACTGAGGACGGAATAACAGGACACCGATTTTAAAACAGTTAGTGGCCTAACTCAAAAGGTGTTTGTGACAGCAGGCGCGAGTGTAGTGCCTCTTTAAATCGTTATCATTCACTTTCAACTAACTTTTCCATTTTTTAAATTCGCAAAACAGGGAAAAACAATGTCTGCGCGTTTTATTGAGCAGAAAGCATAATTATTCACTCGCTGAAAAGTTTGTTGTAAGTTCTTTACATTGATAATGTTTCGGTATGCTGCTCTTATGGTTCTCAAACGTTCAGTAAGTTCTATACAATCGCTTTCGTGGAGATACTAAAACATGACCAAAAATGCGATTTTGGCATTTTTCTCCCCACTGCCCCCGGTATCATAGTGGAGATAAGAATCCAAATTTTCTTGCATTGTAAATTCGATGAAATTAGGTTAAAACGTGCCATTAACAATAGAATATATTCCAATTTTCATTTGTCTGAAGGGTACCTGCTAACATTCGGAAATTAAAAGGCGGGGCATCCGGGTTTAGGTTATAGCTTGAGGGCAAACGTTCGCCCCAACGAGGTAAATAGTTTAGAAAGGTACAAAAATATGCGATGAGCTTTGAATTTTGTCTGATTTTGTGCTGGGACAAAGGGCAGAGTTTCAAACAGCAGGAGGGTTGGTTATTATGTCTGTATTTCCAGTGCTCTGAAAATGGCGGGACTTCCAGATCCAGGTAAAACAGAGCAGAGGCCAATTTCAACCTCAAAAAAAATACTGAATACCATTTGTGGCAGGCGCATCCTACTGCCACAAAACCTAAGTGATTCGACGCGATCTCGTTAAACTTGCAAAATCGTGATACGGAAGTATCTACGACTGCCTCTGAGTCCTTTCACGAAGGTGGAAACGGAGTGGATTGAGCTTGGCCAACCTTAAAATTGTGATTTAGAAAATAGTGCACTTATGTACGCATTGTCTGTGACTTGAGTTGGTAACGAAAATAAATAGTATGGAGTGTTATGAGATCGGTTTTATGGGAGCAGAATGTCTAATTCAAGTTCGTTTTTAACCAGATCAGTAAACAGGGCAAAGTGCTGTTTTAACTTTTGTTTTTTAGATCTAATGTAATCTCTGGCTCACCGTTTATCACACTTATTTTATTTTTCAAAATACATCATACCACTGATTCTTTCTCAAACTCTTTGTCACAAGTCATTGCTTGTTCAAAAAAAACAGAGGCCCGTATAGAAAGATACTACCAAAGCTTGTTTTGGGTGAAACTAACTTGGATTATGCACCTCACGCCCAATATCTTACACTTCGGGTATTTCAGAAAAATAGTGGTCCCAAATTCTAAATAGTTATCGGTAAATAAGGACACTTTACAAAATCCACCACAATCATCCACTTTGTTCCTTCTTGAACCTATGCCGTATGCAGATGAAGTTCATTAAATTGTCCAAGCCAACGAGACACTCAGCACGTAGCCAAGGCGAGGTACGTGCATGGCTATTACCTGCCACGTGTTCAGTTACCCTACACATTTGCACGACACTTGCTACTAAAAAATCGTAGCTTACACCACAGATTATAGACAACAGATTCGACATTTTCTTTCGCACCACACTCTAAACATAGCAAACTCAGTTTCCGGTTAGTGTATTGTGACGGGAAATTCTTGCATCTATTTTACTGTTCTGTACAAGTACAAAAAATAATTTCGGCATTGAAACGCTAACCAAAGTCTTCCAATAGTAGAACTCTTGGTATCGTGAGTAATTTTTGGCAATACTACCCGACCACATAACAGCCGACCATGATAAGCAGACGACGTACTTGCAGGAAGTGAAACGCGCTATGCCTGCCGGGTGTCGCTAATGAATAGTGACGCCACGGCTTATGCGTAAGATCACAGATTTCGTCCATTGAAAATATACGGAGTTGGCGGTCCATGTACTATATTCTATGCTTACAAAACAGAAATTCTTGCTGCTTATTTACGTTTTCTTCCATAAGTAAGCATCGTGGTGTAGCCGTCTAATTACTTTCCTGTGGCGGCCATTTTGTTGGTGTTCGCACTTAAGCTTGCTCATGAAACCCTTACAACTTTTTGCCTTTCACTGACGTGATTTTGCAGGACCTTGTCAAACTTGCAAGATTCTTGCACTGAATGTACGCTAGGCCAAGAACGCCTTTAAAATGCTGAAATTACGGTAGATCTTAATGTATTACGGAAATTTACCCGATTGGGTGTGAATAGAAGGATGCTGAGGATCGTTCGACCCCATGTTCGGAAAATAAAAGTGAACAATACATTGAACTCTTTAAAGAGGCATGGAACGCGAATGCCCGTCAAAAATATCTTTTAAAAAATTCCTGATGAAAGCACCATCTCGCAACTTCTACTACAGAGATATTCACTTTACCCTATTAGGTAGTTTACATAAAAAATCACAAAGTTCGCGAGTTTTGAAAAACGCTCTAAGGAAAAACGCTGTAGTCACCACAGGGTTTCAAATCTCCCTGTCACGCGCATGCGCTCATTCGACAAACAGCTAACTGGCAAGATACGGCAGCTAATTATGTGTGATTGCACTCCGAATCTACAAGCCAGTGAAGCAAGCGATTTCCCAAAAAGTGCATTTTAGAGTGTATTTGAATACTATAATACCTTTATAGCTAACTTTAAACAGTCAGGTGTCTCATCAATAACTTTTCCATCGGACTGGTTGCTGCTTGAAGTCGACTTTGTTTTGTTTACATCAAAGGTCAAAGGTCACATTTTCCGTATAAGGAAAAAATGCTACGTCTTTGTCTTGCCATACCAAATAAGGAGATGTGCTTTGCCTCGTGGGAGAAAAATCGACGATGTTACGATCAGTTGACAGAACGTTTTTTGAAACTAAAACAAAAATGCTTTGACATCAATAGAAATTCATTTTTCGCCAACAAACCGTAAAAACTCCTGGTGAACAGGTTGAATTCTGTTTCAGTGCCAGAGAACCACTTTGAATTATGCAATTTAGTCTGTTTTCGCGCTCCACGCCTCTTTAAGAATTACGCTTTTTCCACCACTAATAGCTGTATAACTGTAGTCTTTTGAACCTCAATCATAACAACATTTTTTTACAGAAAATGTGCTCAACTGTAGGCCGAACGTGCCCCTGCTAAAAATGTCGAACTATCCCCTGCCAGGTTTGCTTGAAATATCAGGCAGTATCTTCATTTAGGGTTTATGAATATCAATTATTGTTGTATCATTTTTAAACGCACACGGTGAAACCTAATGTACCTTGCGAGAAATGAAATTTGACACAGACGAGAGAAATTTGCTCCAAAGTGAAGAAGTTGAACTTAAGCTTCCTAATCTGATGTGTACTTTCAAAAGTCTGCTCCTTTGAGCTCACAAGGGTGGACAACATCGCATAATTTTTGAAAAGTTGCACCAACGTGCCATCTTGCTTTTTGTGTCAGATATGCCCAATTTCCGAACATGCTCTGAGAGCGAAGTAGCCCCGGTCTCCACTCATAATTTATTGGGCAATCAACGACGGTAACGTTTTGGTCGGCAACATTTTGGCCAAAACCAGGTCCTCAGTATACTCGCCTCTGCAAACAAGTTTTGCTATATACGGTACCCGTGTTCAGCTAGTGGTAGAAGGTCCCGCTTCAGAAGAAACATAAGCCATCTTTTTCTACAAAGGTCTCGTGGGTTTCTTGCGTTATGAAATCTACAAGACTGTATCAATGCATGCATTCAGGTAGTCACGTGGGTGCCTTAGTCCACTGAGGACCACTGGTTAATGAACTACTTTCTGCTCATAGTCTATTTAGATGTTTAAAAGAGATACATATATTCATGAGCGCCGCTTTGGGAATATCAAGTTGCTTAATATTTTGCACATTGCGCGAGACCCTCTTTAATTGGATCACTCGAACTACGTAAGCTAACACCATCGTGTATTATCTTACTCATATTGCGCACAAAAACCTGCGCAAAAAGTAAATCACTTCCTAGAGTTTGGCACCAGGTGGCGAGACCGTCTTGTCCGTGAGTTGGCTCTCCTGGAACTGCCAAACAACATGTCATGGAAATCGGCGATATTTTGCGAATCCGCTCAAACATAATTTTGGAAAAAGACAAAGAAAGGGAACCGGAATAAATTATATTACGGCAAAGAATATTACGAGACCCATTTTATAAGAGTTAAAAGCCAATAATATTAGGTAGCTTAAACAAAGCGAAATGCCGCTTTAATTGAGTGAACTTTTAGTTTAAGACGAAATCGAGCATCGTGTGCAAACTACGCTGTGACTCTTACGCAGCACAAGTCTTTCCAGACCTCGCCTTATCATCCGTTTTTCACGGTTTTGGTCAACCTGATACGTCATATTCATAAAAGTAAACACGCGAAGTGTCATCTTACGGGAATTAATGGGATCATTGATTCTATTCAAACATAACAAGGAAAAAAGAGTTCTGAAAATGGGCACGCAAGTTTTTTACAGTATTTTTTAGCGTTACTGCGAATGCTAGGGCCTAAAACGAATTACTTGTTAGAGAAATGACTACCATTTTTAAAAAACAAACAGTCAAAATTCTCGCATTCCCCGACACCAGAAGTTGATGTTACAGTAATTTATCGCCATATTTCACTGTATGCATAAAGTACAGTTCTATACTTGTATGAGAGGTTTGTTCACTCGACAAAACATTGGTGTTCTTCAAACGATACTTCTCTTTCGTACCATTTCTGAAGCTGTCTGTTTAAACATAAACTGCAGATAATAACCCGAGTATGATGCATACAATATATTATCTACAGCTGATCTATAATTGATGGAGGTATATTTCAGGACGTTTAGAGTAATTGAAATGTTTCGTAATTGAGTCACTTTGCATCTTCATAACAACTATTATCGACGGTCACTCAAAAACATCTGTTGGTTTCGTTTTTGTTGTAATTATCTGACAGACAGTTTGAAAGATATATTAGCGATGTCAAAATCATTGTAAAGATGTGGTGTTATTTTCTCCTTTGCGATACTCTGCAATGTTGTTAGCGGAGGCTGTCATTATTTGGTATGGTCTCGAACGAGTACAATCTTCTACCTGCAAAGAAGGAATGTCCCATCGTATTCATGAACTTTAAGACTTATCAAACTTGCTTCAGGCTGACCACAGAGAGTATTTTGAAGAAATGACAATCGAAATTAGCTATCAATGAAATTAGTAAGTCAAAATATCACGGTTTGTAAGCCGTACTGTTGAATCGGGCGTGTTTCCGGTGTTTCATTCCATGAAATGTTTGCCTGTAGCTTCCACTTACGCATTACGTCACGTTATCTTTGTTAAAAACATAAAGTGAACTAATTGCGGCCAACAATTTGTAGTACGGGATTGCTTGTTTGTGTGTTGTCAAAATTCTAAAACATTTTGGTCGTTTCAGACCGTTACGGTTCGTCGTGCTTAGAAAGTAAACTTAATGCATGGCATAATGCTTTAAAAGAACATACTGCCATTAGTTTCGAATCCTTCGTGAAGCATGCATGGCAATAAAATGGTAGGTTTGTCCCACTTCCGGCAGTGTGCAGCACGTGTGTGTAGACGCCAATGTTTTTCATAGCTAGAAAAGGTAATCAAGCCTACAGGCGTAAACACAGTCTTGTTCCTTACTCAAGGATGAAGCACAGGAGTCGGCGGTAGCCGCGTTCCGCAAAGCTAGTTACTGGCGAGACACTTAATCTGAATTGAAAGATTTTTGTCGTGCCGGCAATAAACAACCTACGTCTACATGTCTCTGCCTAAGGGTTGACCAGATGTGCGGCCATCTTTTTCATTTTTAGCCTCCTAGCAGTTGACACAACACACATTGACATATTCTAAAATGCAAAAAGAATCGTTTGTTCAATCTGTTTTTCTATCTGATTTTCCCTTCTCTGCGCTTCGTGCCGTGGCAGTCGCAAGTTGCAAATTTGTCGGTTCTTATTTTTAAAAGTTTTGTCAACATATATCTACGGTATCGTCTACAAGAAACCAGCCACAGAGAAAATCTTCAGTTTAACAAAGCGTTTCCTTCCCACTATACACGTAGCAACTGGTTTCAACATTCATCGGGATCTAGTAGGGTACAACGAATGAATTGAGGGCACACTTTTTGCTTACTGATGTCACAGATAATCGGGTTTGGGGTGAGAATATGTCTTATCATCCCGGGGAGTGTTTGTGGTTTTTTGTAGGGATAAGTAACCGTATTTATAGCTTGCAGTTTAACATCAATCAATGAGAGATATCGCTTCAAGGAGTCTAAACGCGTTAAATTGTTGTACTTTTTGTCACACAAGTAATAATACCGACAGATAGGTGTAAATTTCTCGAAAAAATGTTAATAGGGGTTGGAACTGGTTTCAACTTTGTTACGATAATTTATTTGTACTCCATCCATTTCTCGTGTGGCTTTTTCTGAGTGGGCAGATTAAACATTTTTGGAGCTGGGTTTTTGCACGTGAGCGACCTTTCAAAAAGAGCGGTCAGAATGAACCTCTACGGTGATGCTCCGGAAGCTTTCTAAGAAGTCAATGAGTCGAGCACGTGTCATGTTTTAGAATTTCCATGAAAATTTGCTGGTTTTGCGTTGTGCAAACAAGCGAATCCATTGATTTTTTTCACGGGCGTGCTGCTCAGAAATGAAATGCCCATGATCCCCTCGTAAGGAACTTTCTTGAAAAAGCAACTATTTGTGAACGTTGTTATAATTACATATAACGATTACTATTATCTCTATTACCACCACTTCTTCCATCACACTGCTACTTTTTATTTTGAGCCACTCGTAGTGCTTGTCTCTCCGCTTCTAAATCACTGTGTATCCCTAATGTTTTTCAAAATAAATTTCCAATACCGCATTATGTTCAGCATATATATATATTTACATGACTCATAGAGTATTTTATATTATCCCACGCGAGTTGAATCTGTTGAGGGAAATACGGCCATGAAATAAAGTTTTCCATATTCACCTCCTGTACTACTTCAACAGCGACCTCTGACATGGAAAGTTCAAAAGGTAGGTCAATGTCGACTCGACATCTTCAGCCTTTTCGATCATCAAACTTTCCGAATATAGTTTAAAGTAATACAATTGCAACTGTGTAACTAACACTCGACATGCAACCAGGCCCTTAACGTAAAATCTGGAACAAAACTGTTAATTATAAGACAATTATGTCTCAGTTTTCAATTGCTGAATACTATATCGTCTGCAGCTCAGGCGCCGATTCCTAGGAAATTAAAATATCAAATATTGTTGTTTTTAACAATTTCCAGGAGATGTTACAAGTTCACTGCTCAGCTGCCGTTGTTTTCATCTTTGCTACCTCTTTTCAAGAAATAAATCGTTACTTTTAAAACTGTTTCTTTTACAAGAGAAAACTTGCATCCTAACGCGCCAGTACATACATTTAGGATGTGATCCGCCATGTGAACAGTCTGGGTGAAGTATTTGAAAAATCTACCGAAAAAATGTAAGAAACTTAGGAATTCGAAGCCCATGGGATAAATACAAAACGTGCCTCGATTGGCGTACATGAAATTATATCCCACTCGACCTTATTCCCCGTATCGACCTCGACCTTCGGTCTCGGTCTATACGCGGAATATTGTCTCGTGGGATATCACTTCATGTACGCCACTCTCGGTACGTTTTGTGTATTTATCACTTACGCGTTGAATCAGTCGAATGCAATACGACCATGTAATAATGTTTTCCGTATTCACCTCCAGCGCAACTTCAACAGTGACCACTGACATGGAAAGGTCAAAAGGTAGGTCAATGTCGACTCGACATCTTCAGCCTTTTCGATCATCAAACTTTCCGAATATAGTTTAAAGTAATACAATTGCAGCAGTGTAACTAATACTCGACATGCAACCAGGCCCTAAACGTAAAATCTGGAACAAAATGGTTAATTGTGTGACACTTCGGTATCACTGAATTTTCAGTTGCTGAATACTATATCGTCGGAAACTACAATATCAAATATTGTTGTTAGTTAACTATTTCCAGAAGATGTTTCAAGTTCATTGCGCAGTCACCGTTGTTTATATCTTTGTTGTCACTTTTCAAGAAATAAATCGTTACTTTTAAAATTGTTTCTTTTACGTGAGAAAACTTGCAACCTAACGCAAAATGACATACATATAGGATGTGATCCGACATGTGAACAGTATGAATGAAGTATTTAGAAAATCTGCCGAAAAAAATGAAAGAAACTTAGGAATTCGAAGCGCATGGGATAAATATACAAAACGTACCTCGATTGGGGTACATGACGTAATATCCCACTCGACCTTATTCCGCGTATCGACCTTGACCGAATAATGTCTATTAGGATATTACTTTATCTACGCCACTCTCGGTACGTTTTGTGTATTTACGCAACACCAATTTGAATATAATAATAATGATATGTTTTAAACAACAGATTATTTGATTTGAAAAATGATGATTTTGCATTGAGTTTTTGTCATTATAGTGTCTAATGATAGCGCGCGACATAAAATTCCACAAAGATGTCCCACGAAACAATATAGGAACACAATCAGAGAGATTGCGTGTGACTAAATTCAAATGGAAACTTCTTGTGTTAGATTGTTCACGTCAACTAAGCTTATTTCAAAATCCCAACAACACAGCATAGTATGTTAAAACACCCTCTAGTAGAATGCAGCGAAGTGGTCGTGATCTTGAAATTGACAGAAGGTCAAAGTGCACATAATGCTCTGTAACCCTAGTCAACCATGAAAAGATTGTAAAAAAATTAAAACTCCTTATAAACGTGACTAACGCTTTAGGTGAGTTGCAAGATATCTATGGGGAAAGACCAACAAAGTGGACAAATGTTTTTAGTTGAATACTGCTTTCATCACTCGCGTGAGACACGCCGGTGCAGTAACAGGATGACAGAACAAGGATTGGCTAATATCCTCAAAGACAGTGTTTAATAATGCTGCTTGGGTTAAAGTAGCTCAAAAACGAAATTAGTGACCCTTTATTTTTCGTATTTCATGGAAAACATGGCGGTCATTGAAATAAAATATGAAAGAAACAATAAAATGACATTGTGTAACGCAATTGATTTACGTTTGCCTTTGTACCTTTGGAGTAGCTTGACGGATTTTCAGGAAATTTGACAGATAGGTATCCATTATGGAGACGGTGCCACCTTCTTGTTTTCAAGTGGGTTTGAAAAAATTCCGCGATATCTAGTGTACGTTTTGACTGTTTTTGAATTTGGTTTTGGCGTTTGCCTCTCTATTGACCTAACCACTCTAAGAATGATTATGGAAATTGAAATGTGTATGGCCTATTTGGAAAGAACGGCTGACGACGATTTTCGGGCTGCTCCGACTACTTTGGCGCCTGCAAAAGTCAGTTTTGTTTTGTTTTTCTTTGTTTTGCGCCAGCGGCTGTATCACCTGAACCCTTTGCAAGAACTTAAATTTGGCAAGTGACAACGGATGGTGTCGACTTTCAGATGAAGCCGAGTACCGCTGTGCCCTCTCACGGCAATTTTGTTTTTTATATTTCCCTCTGTATCTTTAGAATTCCTTGACACATTTCGTGAAATTTGACAAATGAATTACTATCATGTAGACAATAGCATTTGCCTTATTTCAAATGGATTTGACCTGCGTTGACCCACCTTGTGACATTTCTGATGTTCTACGCTTTTTCGCCTGCCTCTCTAATCTCCAAACTGCTTGAAGATCATTATAACAACATACGTCAAAGCTGTAATTCTTTAACACCTAAATTAAACTTCACTGAAAAAGAAAGTTGGATAGACAAAAACAAATGGAAAATTTACATCTGTCCCTTTAAGGTTACGTGTAACTCTATTTTACAAGAATAGTATTTTTTTGAAACACCGGTTATGCAGCAAAATATGTGAGCATTTCAAATAAATTTGATTTCATACAAATAGTTGTTGCTTTCTAGTGAAAAACGCCGCTTTTGGAAAGGGTGTCACCAACACCCGTTTGTAACAACAACGATGTATTAAGTTGGACTCTTACAACGTAGTGCAGAACCAAAAGCACAGGAACCACACGTTTGTAACAACAACGATGTATTAAGTTAGACTCTTACAACGTAGTGCAGAACCAAAAGCACAGGAACCACACGTTTGTAACAACAACGATGTATTAAGTTGAACTCTTACAACGTAGGGCAGAACCAAAAAAACAGGAACCACACTTTTGTGTTGTTCTTTATAATTCTATAACAAAAATTCAACATCATTAATTACGCACTGTGGTCAACCGTTCAAATCTTGATAAGCCTTCTAAACAATCTTTTGATGACAAAGACATGCTGGAAGCAAACAAGACATATCAAAATCACATAAAACTTACACTTTGGGAGTTGCCACTCTCAAAGTTGTGAATTAAGAAAGTTACGATTTTTAAGTTGGGATCATTCTCTTTAAACTTGTTCTCAAATGTTTGACCATTTTGAGTTTGTGCTATAGACATATTTTTACATATTTTAGAAGAAATAAAGAAAAATGACTGTTATTACTACTACCCAAACTGTATATGTAACAAACCGAAAGCAAGACTAAGACAGAAATTTTGTTGCAGTAGATGTCGTTTGAACTTCTTTTTATAACAGAATAAAAATATAATATAATGTAAGTTTTGTGCCAAAAACAAACCCAAAAAGAATTACATTCTTCTATTCACAAAAACACTGTGAGCACTCTACAGGAATATCATCGGCCTTGCCTGGTGAATATGCTCATCCGCTGTCATGGCAACCTTTTACTGGATTTGCAAAATTATCCTCTATTATTGGTAATTATAGCAAAGCTTTGATAAAGCCCATCAAAAGCATTTACTTTATTCATTTCATTCTTTTATATGTGTTTTATGTAGATTTTATATTGCTTAAGAAGCAGTTTATACGTTCATTTGTATTAGTTGCCATGGCAAATGTTTTTGAATTTTCAAAATAGTGGTACTGATTTTGACGTACCACACATAAGTATTTGGTTTCAGTTATTGATTTATGCAAATTTATTGGATTAGCTTTGCGCTGTTGTTAAAAAAGACTATCTCCATGTTTGTGTACATGAGGTATCTTGGAAACCATTTTTGGATTTTCAAAAGTGTCCTTTTGGTTATGGCACATCATAAAACAAACAGTGTTTGTTTTTGCCGTTTAAATTCCAAACTGTTTTGTTCGTATGAGCATGTGCAGCTTGCAGTTTTTACACTTTTGTAATTCCAAAATACTTGGTTACCATAGCAATGATGCACGTTCAAGCTTGGCATCTCCCCTAAATTTTAGGGACGGTCACTAAAATGATTTGATCATGGCTGCCTGTCTTCAACATGACTCCCAACAAGCCTAAAGCTGATGATATTCAACGTTAAAATACCCGATTATCATGATAACGATACCTAATTCTGCTTAGCAACACCCCTAACTTTTAGGAAAAGTCATTCCAAGTACTTGTATCGAGGTTACCTGCTTCTAACATAAATCTGCCATCAAAGCTGAAATTGTTGCTTCTGACTGGTAAAATACCTGGTTACCATGACAACGGTTCACATTTCGGCTTGGACCCACCCCCCCCCCCNTTTTCTAAGTACGTTGACCATGGTTGACGGTTGACGGCTTCTAACATGACTTTGCCATCACTCTGGCCGGCTGACTACTGTTAAAAAATACCAAACATGTATGAAGAATTTAATAGTCTTCGGAAAGATGGTTACAAATTTTTGTCCATCAATGTAATTAAATTTATGTATTACTCCACCATATTTGATTTGTTATATTCCATTCATTGATTCTGTAATTATGTCATGTAAAAAACTTACAGAGAAAGAAAATTAATAAGTCGTTCAAATCATAGTTTTACAGCAGTGCCTTTTTGACACCTGTTGTGATCTCAGTTTACATTTCACTTTAGAGAAGCTTCCATAATTAGAAACATTTTTAAAACGGGAAAAACGAATGCCGGGGCTGTGAGTTAACGGCCATTATACACTGAGCAATGTCGAAGCATTTGGAGATGGGGAATTAAGTGGGAAGCGACCTCTCATAGAAAAGGACTGAAAGACGTATTTTACATTGTAATGTAACAAGGTTATCTATTTTGTAGAAGTAAAAAAAAATTACTTAAAGGGACTATTAATATCAGATTGATAACCAGCTACAAAACAACAAATCCGTTCTATTTTTGAGATTTTATTACAAAATGCCAATTTGCATTTGTCTACCACACACTAACTAAACTCAAAGCCGGTGAGTGTACTCATTAAGTACACTTAAAATACTTTGCTATTTATCTGATGACACTTATCTCTCCCATTGGTTTTTTAAACTGCGGGATTCTAGTTAAGACTGATCACAAAAGAATCACTTTTCCCGCCAATAATGTCCCCATTTTCCATGCAACGGATCACTCCGCAGTTTAAAAGGGTACTAAACCCTGTTTTAACTTAAAGCTATTTACTACGATCAGGTCACTTACATCACACCTGTAATCCTCGCTAACGCTCCAAAGTTCGGAGCAAGTGGCAAAACTGTTAAATTTGCAAGCACGACCAGCGTATAGTTGAGTTGATTGATGGTCATCTCGAACCGTAGAATCCACTTTGCGACACATCTAGGAAGCGTTTCAATAAAGAAACTACTAACTTTAAAATTAATTCATCAAAATTAAATGTATTGTATGTTTTCGATGCATGAGCATGTTTCTGAAACCGTGAACCTGCGCTACTTAAATAGCCGGTTTCGTACTTTTATAAAACCGTGTACTCTCACCGCAAAAAATCTTACATGCAACAAATGGTCACACACGTACATGTATGAATTTATTATGTCCATTTTGTCCAAAGACCGAGTGGAGTTCATCGATTGTTGCATCGAGAAGATTTGCCTCTTCAGTATTTGTTTATTTAAATGTTAACTTTGCTGCGACTTCAGCTTGAAGTAATTAGCGCTGTTTGAATCTTTAACACTCATCGGGCACTGACTGCCTCGAATGCACGAGTCCACAGTTTAGAGTTAGGCAGGCGTAGCGCATGCGCAATCGCGTGGTCAATAGACAACTAGGTAGACATCTTTATGGAGATCCATCAATAACATGCAAATTTCTCTTAAAAAAACAAGTAAACGGCAAAAAAACGCTTGATAATGTTGCGGTTGTTTGGACACACAGCCTTTCAGATTATTCTTGAGGTTAGCTTTTATTTCTTCTCTCATCAACCGATGCCCGGGTGATTGGTGATTGTAATACTTGCGATTACACTGACTGGTATCAATGCTTCTACTCAAATAAGTTTTCTTTGTATCGAGGGCTAATGCCCCTTTCACACATTACGGTTCGATAATCCGCTATGAATGTTGCCCAAGTGACGGCAAAAACCCCACGAACGCAGTGACAGCAAACGCAGCAGTAAACGCAGCCTTTGGGGTTGAAATCACGGAAGGCCGCAGATAGCCGGTGACGATGCAAAGCCGCCCATGCTATCACGGAAGCCCCGATTTCAACACGACTTCATCTAAGGTTAAATAAATTCCCTTAGATCGGTCATTGTGTCTCATCTCCCCAAAATCTTGTGAATGTACCTTGGAGGCCCATTTAAACATTTTTGTCGATGCAGACAGCGGTTCGTGACATCGCGACAATTTACCACACATCACTGAGGAACCTACCCAATTGACATGAATCCGCAAACAATCGTCTTGGTGGTTTGAAATGGACCTTAATAACAGTACGTATATGTGCTGGTTTTGCTTGACAGTTTTGCAAGCAAGGTTTTCCATGAAATTCTAAGGAATGTCCTACGTCCACATTTGTTCCGAGACATACCTGGATTGTAGAGAAATCACCCACTGTTCTTTTCACATGGCCTTAGCAGTCCCAAATTATGAAGATTTGTCGTTAATTAACGCCACTTAAAAATGCAGAACAGACAAATTTTCTTATAAACGTCTTGCTCCAAAACAAAAGGTCAAATATCTAGATGCTGACGTAAGTGCCACTGGGCCCCTCCATTAGAAACTAATTGTTTAAAATACAAAATCATTACAAAAACCAACACTTAGTTTTCAACTTCAGGGGTTTCCGAATCGATGCTAAATCCATATATCATCCTGGTACATTACTAAGCGTTCCAGCAATCTTCTGTTTGCCATCACGATTCGCAGTTCAATTACCTACCACGCTTCAAAGAGTTCCTTAAACCGATACTAGAGAAGCAAAACCTAACGTATCCACTTTGTCCAATTTTCATCGTATTGTTTGCGTTTAAACTCATTCCAACCTAGTTTTTCACTAGGAATTCATTTTCAAGAAAGCAAATACTCATTTCGAAAAGCATAAGTTTTAGTGCACTATATTATTTACTGCCGTGAAGTTGTCGATAATGTGGTGATCGATTGCCCTAGTCCATACAAAAAGACCTTTAGTTAGATTAGCGGTTCTGACAAACGGGCTTCATGACGAAAGCGGCTCCAGTACATATGTATTGACGAAGTACACGGGACGTGAAATTGTCCACGTTTCTAATGTGTGGATGAATACTCAGAGCGGACTACGCAACTCGATTAATTCCACGGAGGAAAGCACGCGTTATATCGTTTGCTTTATTGAACATTGTAACTACCAACGGAAAGCGTGAAAGCAAACTTAGGGCAGGTATCACGGTAAATATGTTTCCCTGGTAAATAAGTTGCCCATTAAATAGAAGTTCCCTGAAATATTCCTTTATGGATTGGACATGAAAACTTCTTGAATTATATCCTTGAATTTTTTCCGCAACATTGTATCATATTCATTACGCCACATCTTAAATGTCAATTGTCATATAGTGTTTGATTTTACTTTTTTCTGTTTCTGTTGACGAGGGATGTTATTATATCCGAAAATTTCAGTTGATCCATTCTTGTTGTTCTATTTACATATTGCACAATTAAGTAAATGGGTGTTGTTCATAAATGATTGGCTTGTTTAATTTGTTACCTCATTGTTAAATAATTTTATGTTCGTAATTTCTTGCTTTTCGAAGTTTCTTGGGTAATCTATATACCTTGGCATGATCTTGGACAGAGAGAGGTCAGAGCAGAGTGTTCGTTAGGTTTTGAACTCATCGTTTCACTTATTACTTGTTTGATGCAAAACGAATCACTGCAATAGATTGATACTGGCAAATACTGACTTAATCACAGGAAAAATTTAACATATCTTTGAATGAGGAGTAGATCTAAGTTCACTCATCCCCAGAACAGTCAAAAAAACTTATTTACCAGGGAAACGTATTTACCGTGACATCGGATTTAAAAAGGGTTCAAAGGGGACCATTACTCGGGGCCCCCTCTTCAGGAGCGTTTTATCATTAACCAGTATGTAACTAAGAAAGTGTGACAACTGATTCCATAATCTCGTCCCTTTTTCAGACAGAACATATAATTCCACAAAAAAGAAAACGAACATCAATAACTGGTTATATATTGGGGCCCCTCCTGGAACGGATCCTCTTCAGACAAAAAGGTCTATAATTAAAAGCAGCACAATAGTAACAGATGATGTCGTGTTAATATGAAAGGATATATGGTAGTAAAAGAACAAACAAGGGAGCATCGCGTCCCCGTCCAACAGGAGGTCCGACATCACTGCAAAGATCTATGGACAACATAAACATTAAATTCGATACCTTGCATTCCCTAGAATTGTTCTTTTTAATTTTAATCCCTGATAAATTTGCGCTGCAAAGTTATGCATTTCAAATTTTTTCAGACATTTAAAAGTAAAGATAAAGTGTACAACTTCAAGTAGGTTCCAGGAAAGAGTAAAGGTTGGCTGATCCCTGCACCTACAACGTCTTTTGTACGGATAGCTGCGGGGTGTTTTACATATATCGGAGTGCCGCCATGTGTATCCGTTTTAGCAGTCTGAATGTACTGTCTCTTAATTCGCCTAAATACAAATAGTGGTTTTGGGATGAAATCTTGCTGGTTTGGTACATTTTTGGTCATTTTTGTAAGTAACCGGTTACACTTCCGGTATTCGTAAAAGATGGAAACTGGTTTGACTTCGGAAGAAGTTTCAGTAGACTGTGTGCAGATTTTTGAAATCTTTGGCCCAGCTTATTCTGCATATTTTCAGGTTTTGTACACCCTGTGGAACAGACTGCTGGAGCTGCCAATGCAGGATTTTTTAAGCAAAGGTTCTTAAATACCATCAGTGACTGAAACTCACACATGCGCAGATAACGTTCATTTCCGAGGGAAAATTTCAGGCTACGAAAACGTCTTCTGGTGTCCCGAATGATTTCAAATAGACACAGGGACTCTTCTGTTCGTCTTTAGTCCCGCCTACACACAGATTTACATTAGAAAAACATGGACTAGAGCAACTTGCCCCACTTTAAGTTGAGCGTCAACACACATATATCCGATAAGTGGCGTAAGCCAGAAGTTATTGCTGACAATGAACAGCTGATGCGAATACAGCTCGAAAAAGAAGGCCTATCTGTATGTAACCGCAGTTGATACATGGAATTATTTTCGCCTTCCCCCAGATATGCGGCCAGATAGCGATCAGAAGTGCCGCAAGTTACCCTAGAACAAGTTACCCCACCTCCATAAGGTGGAGTAAGTTGTCACAAGTGGGGTAAGTTGCACTAGTTTAAATAGCGTCCAGACTGCATACTCACCAAAGCTAGCGACAACTCTTTCCAGGAATAACTCGTTCTGGAGTAATTCTGGGTGTGGGCAAAAAAAGTTTCCAAAACGACGATGCTTGATTAATTTCTCCTTTTGTGCTACGTCTCATTTTTATTCAATGAGACATACCCTTCGTGTTGTCTGCGCAAATTATAATGCATGTTTCTAAGCCACTCAAACTGTGTCTCAAAACTTTCAAGTCCGCTATCACGACAAAAAATAATTTCCGTCCTCCCCGTCAAGTGTGGGCGATTTCTCAGTTCCTTTTGACAGAAGAAGCCAATCGCTGTTGTTGCAAGGAAAGCTTTGAGACGAGTAACAGGCTTTTCATGCTTCAGCCGCATGCTGGAATAAAATGCTCTTTAATTTGTCTGAAAGGCAAAAATGGTAAAAGTGATAAGTTTCACTTTTTATTTAAAAAAATAATTACTATATTTCTATTGCATTCCTTATCAAAATAAATGGACAGATAGATATTTAATACTCAAGTTACTCGGAGTACGGCAGTAAATAAATGGTTACTAGATTACGAATAAATTTCACGCAAGGAATAGTAGAGTCGTCCATTTATTAACGGCACAAAATTAATATTATAGAATACAAATGGCATGATGGGTTAGCTACACCAAATTAAATCAATACAAAACAGACTGAGAACATTACACAAGAAATGTAGTGGTTAGTCCAAAAGAAATATAAATGAGATCAATGGGAGATTTGATATCTGCCTGAACTACAAAACATTAATAGTAGATTTGTGAACCTTCCAGTGAAAACTACAATTTATGAATTAGGTGTTTGTTCACAAGTGTCTTGAAAGATTCCGTGTCGATTGCTTCCTGAGAGTACAACGAAAAATGATTGGCAGTATGAAAAATATTTTCGATTGAAAGATTGTAAAGTGTAAAATTTGTGGCTCTTCTAGCGATATGCATTATGAGAATTGATGAACGCTAAAATTCCTTAGGCGTACGTAAGGCACATGTACGGTAGTTTAAATTGATTAAAACACACTACAGACGCCCGCCGTTGTATTAGGCATTGGGAACAGTAATTGAAAAATATAGGCTTCCTCAGAACAAAAGTAACCAAATGACAATCAAAATTTCTTTTCCACCCACGAAACTCCACAAAGGATTATCATGGTAGTTATAAAAATAAATGCTAGAAGTCGCTATCCCAAAGAATGCACTCGTTAGACCACTTTGTTTATGAGACTACTTTTATGACACATATAAACTTGAATTCGAGGATTAAAGTTGTCTATCAGCCTAATACACCCTTTGTTCGTGAGGGCACCAATTTGGTTGATGGACACTTCTCAGAGAATCAGGGCCTGTGAAGCACCTCAATTGGAGACTGTGAGACTGCCAACATGCTGGCATACTCAGATAACAAGACCGTTGCTTCGTCACAGCACGAAAGAAGGAAGTTAAAGTACACGATCTTATCTTCGAACCACCGACACAGCAAAACATGTTTGCATCTGCAGCGAGAGCTTACGATTGATTGGAATCCTGAATGGAATAGCTTAATATCCTTAAATATGTTTTTTGTGCTGATGCTCTACAGTGTCCCAGCTCCTGATTACATTTTTGAATGGATATTTTAGCCCATCATAGCATCCATAGTCATCGCATATTCATTTTCATGAGATGTAGCAAGTCAACTTTGTGCAGGATCTTGATATTACTCACATCCTGCTGACGTTGATAATTGAACCTGTGGCTTCAAATTTGTGCATTCAACAACAAACCCGACTTTTATGGTGCTAGTTGTTTTGTACGAAATTCTGCCTGTATAATCTTACTTCGACATATTAAAATGATACCGAACCCGGTTTTGTCCTATTAACAGATGCTAACAAAAAAAATTAAAAACTTTCCCATCCTGTTCTCTGAAACAAAGTAATGCTCTGTAACTTTCAACAACACTCAAAAGTTTGGAAGAAAAGTTGAAAACTCCTTTCAAAGTCATCTAAACAAGCAAGCGTGACCTACGCTTTTAGCGAATTACACGGCAAATGTGGGGAAGACACCCAGCAAAGACTTTAATGTGCAATCTGTGACAATAGGGAGTATACGTTTTTAGTTGATTCTTGCCTTTAAGATGGAAGATCGACTCCCAAAAATGCATCAGCAGGTGACAGGACAAGGATTCGCTGAAATCATAAGTAGTTGCATAATTATTTTTCTCCAGTTGTTCTCAATTTTTGTATAACGATTATTAATTGTTATGGTCTCATGTTTTTACATTTGAAAAAAGTAGAACGAAAGCTTTGGTAACGGGCGAAGTATTAGAACTGACATGGGTTGCACGAATCACAAGCCTAGTTAATCAGCATTCGACAAGTTTCGTTAAAGCCAGTAACAAACAACTAGTTTCGGTACTTAATGGATCAGTTTTTTCTTATGCCAAGTTTTGATAATACATTTCCAAAATATTTTTGCATCAACATGTTTGGGCTGGTTGTCCATTCGTTTTCCATTGATACACACATCTTGGTGTTCCTTCTTTTACTGACTCGTGAGATAACATATTTCAACCTTTGCTCACGTATAAGCTGTTATGGACTAAAAGGACACCTTGTTTCATGCGATACCTTTGACTGTCGTTGTCTACTGTTTCATTTTGCAGTAGCTGAAAAACAAAATAACATATAAGTCGACCATTTTCCAAAATGGCAGAAGTATATTAGTGTTGTTAATTTATCTTGAACAAATTAACTTTGAATTTTCTAAAGCATGATCTAAATTCATTTCTAGTTAGACATCTGTTAACTTTAGATTGCACATTGACGCGGATGCGACACAAGTTCTTAAATACACTTCGGGCGGTTTACTTAAGATGACACAACTCAAGATCTTTTTAAGTTTTAACGACTAATATTAGTATGTATTCAGAATCATGCAACAAATCTTTGTGTAGCGGAATTTGTAGCACCACGGATGTATAGTAATGCAGACCGGTATTTCTATTTTTTGTTTGAACAATAATAGGGTGACGATTGAGAAGCATGGAAATTTCACTCATCTTTATGCATAAAACTAAATGCATGAATTTTAGTTCAGGAATCCTCGTCTTCAGGCGTCTTCATCAAGATGTTGACAGCCTGCAGTTTCGGCGGTTCTGAGTGGGACGTGCCGTATTGCGCGCGGCGTATAAAACGCGTTGAAATGAACAAAAAAAAGCATCTGAAACGTCAGATTTTTTCTGACATTGTTCACGCTGTGGCAGAATATTCACCAGTGCGTAGTTGACGCACGTCCAGTGATTCGCAATCACTGACGATTTTTAAGATGTGCACTTGACATGAACGCAGTTGAAATTTTCTTCCGTCTAATGTCTATCGCATCATTGCGACTCGAACAAAGGCTGGTGGTTAATTTGCATTTTTAAGACTTTCTCACGGTGGAAAGGAAATCAGTTTGTTTTAAAACGGTTGATCAACCGGCAGTCAATATTAAGAGCGAGTGGTGAGACATGGCAAATTCGCAACACGTCAGTTGTAAACAAAAGCCGCGAAAAGAGTTTCAACAAAATAAGGGAAACCTATTTCATTAAGAGCCAAAGAACAATGGATGCCGTTTCTAATATTCTTTTTAAAAATAGATTTTATATCATGTGTCAATCGAGCAGTGATAATCACATTGACCCAACTGATGGAGATATTCTATTGGCCCACTGGGGTTGACTCAAGAACCTCAACACACTCCGGATATGGCTGGACGCGTTTCTCGGTTCTTTGTAGAAAAAATATCCATCAAAAGCTTAAGAGCTTGCTATTTGTCTTTCTTCAGCGTTTAATTTACACTATGCAGGTGGCAAGCGGTTCTTTTTTGAGAAGAATCAAGGAACAAACCCGAGGAGAGATCTTATTGGTCGAGGTGGTGAGTTCCACAATCACTGCTGTAGACAGCTGCTTTCCCGTAGCACAGCGACGCAATATGTTCAGAAAACAGCTCATCAGAAAGTCATAAAGCATTGAAAAACATCTATTCATAGTCTGAAACACGACTGACACACGCTCGAATCGAATAAGGCTATTCATGTCGCGAAGCAAGCACGCTTTTCGTGGACAGATGGGAAATCCGATCACTAATTTCTATCACTTTCTTTACTTTCCCGGCCACATTATGAATTGATGTACATTTATATTATACCAGCATAACGGTTATTACTTTTTATGTGAGTTAAAAGTAACGAACAAATTATATAACCCTTTTATTTGCGAAATTACGAAAGGTTTTCAGAGCGCTAGGGGGCGTGTTAAAATGCGCGTTGGAGTTGAAGCGCTTAAGTATGCTATACACAATGATAATAAAACCTGCGTAGATGCTTTTCAGTGTTAACTGGACGAGATACATCCAATTAATTACTTTTGCCGCACTGCGATCCCGTTTCTCAAACGCGAAAGCTAAAAACGCTCCAAAACAACTACCAAAGTTTTTTCAAAAGTTTTCAATTTGTGCGCGCTTAGTTCGCGCAGACTCAGTGAGTCAATTTGAGAACTAACAAAGAGACAGCAATTTAGTCTTTGTCATACGGCATTTAAGCGGAACATAGCAGGCATTTTCCTTTGGCTAAGCGCGATAATCTTTCAAGATTCATTCCTTGGAACGGATCAGATTTATTTAACAACTTTGAAAAATTTAAGTTTTAAAAATATGTACCTTGCGTTCTTTGCGCTTTATTTCCTTGTTATTAGGATTTCGAACTTGCCAAATTACGTTATTGTCGCCGACATTGCTTTTAACTCGACGCCTCGTCTTAATGTGTAATATGTAAGCTCTTAGTCTTTTTGGTTGGAAGTTTCATTCTAGATGAAAATGGTTGTGAAACTAAATTGAGACTAGCCTATCATTTGTGGCAGTCAATAATTAAAACAATGTGATTTGCTTTTAATAGAAATTAAATATTTACTTTAAGTCTGTTAGCGTATATGTCAAGAGTATTTTTAGGAATGCGGAGTAGATTGGACGTACACCAATTGCTACTAGTTGGACGCTTTCAGACGAGTAATTTATGCGAAAACCTGAATCGGTCAAAAGACGCTCTGTTAGTGACCCTACGGTCAAATACAGGACAATTAAATAATATTTTACATGCCATAAAACTAAAAAATGTCTACAAACTCAAAGGGATTGTGTTCAATTGGCAAATTTTTAAAGACATTAGTTGACGGTCTTCAACAATGTTCTTTTGTTGCCTATTGTAATATAGATATACTTGTAATATTCACTTGATTTACAGAATGTATCGTTATTATAACCACAATATCACAAAATATCTGTTTAAGATTTTCGTTCAGAGCATGAAGTTTAACACGTGTGATAATCCTAGTCTTCGGGAGTGTTGTTTTTGTACGTGATGATGTGGACAATCTCATTTTACTGGTGCACAAGAGAAATTCTGAGTGAGCATGCGCGAATAATACCTTGCGTGAAAGGAAACAATAAGTGTAAAATGGCATTGTGCTTATAGTAAAGACACAACTTGTTTGAGACTAATTGGCACCGAAAACAAATGTGTTCAAATTGCAGAGATGTTTCCATTGAAATCATATTCAAGGCGTTCGATTAAAAACAATATTGGATTTTTAGCGGTGACGAAAACTGCGCGACGAGTTCAGGAATTTCAAAGCTTGTCTTATCAAAGTAAAAATACTTGCTGTGTATTAGTTAACTTTACATGGCTCAGTACGTGTTGGTTTTGGATATTTCTCACGACAAATACTAATCGACCACAGCTAATGTGTGCTATGTTTGCAGTAATGACTAAATTTTTGCACCACCAAACTGTCGTTACACAAAATGTCTCTTGTAACAGAAAGCGGGTAAAACCTTCGGGAAGGTTTTCATTTTCGTAAGTCGTATGATTGACACTCCACAGCTTGTAATCTTTTTAAACCATTGAAAGAAGACGTAAAATTAATGTCAACAATGAATTCTACGTCGTAAAAATGTAAAAATGCGTTCAGTGGTTTGTTTTTGTATTACGTGCAATCCGCTGCAACCGAGTTTTATTTTGCCTTTCCTGTGCAGCAGCAAGACTGAAACGTGCTTTATGATTTCCAGTATTTCAACGGAATATTTCAAAAGCACAATAAGATCTGCATTGCCTAGCCAAGGAAAAAGAAGTGTCATTCTATTACTCGACAACAAAGATGGCGAAATTTTGAGTCGGAGGGTACTGGTTACGTAGGCCTAATATAGGTGACCAGTGTTAACGCCTAGACTAGTGTTAACTAGTCTGGGCGTTAACACAAAATATCGCTGAGTAAATTCATACTAACCCTTGATGACAATCATGTTGAGATGGATAGGTTATGATCTTTGAGCGTATTTATGTCTGTGCGCCTATATGCGAAATAATGCGTTTTTAACTTTTAAAAGTATATTTTGTCAATTTTTGCGCACAGGCGCATACGCCTACGCTTCATTAGTTACAGACACATTCTTGTGTACCTTGACCATGTCTCAAAGTGGGTGTCTTTTGTCCACACGGGGCATTTTTCAATTAAATTTGATTAATTTGAATTGGAAACACGTCAACGTTTACCAATTCTTCCATCCACATGCAATTTTAAAATCCTCCTCGTCTACTTATGCGCAAATGTTTCGCATATATATATATATGTATATGTGTGTATGCGTATGCCCCGAAATTCTGATTTTGGCACAGCATCTCATCCAGGGACCATCAGCCAATCTGTATGCGCTATTTTTCGAGCTCGTATTACCTTCCGTAAAATGACTCTGTGGTCACGCAAATGCTGAGATGCTTACGAAATATTCTTTTTTCAACATTGATAGATCTCCCACTAACTGCAAATACCCGGGTTGTAAATCAAACAGAACGCAGACGTCTAAAACTCAAGATAGGGACACAAGAATGTAAGCTGATATAGACAACTATGTATTATGAATTTTACATCTTTTCAAGTGGCGACGCCTATTTATCAGTCCTTAAATGAGCTGTAATTAATACTAGATACTGGAGACAGACGGCTCGTTGTTATAACGCAACAGCCTGTCTACACGACAATCTATCCTCATTGGTACGCAGTAGTCTGTTGTACAGGTGGCGCTGTGTTAGAGGGTAATCGACAACCGGACCAAAGACTCTACAAGAATACTGCTACTCACGTGACGTGGTCATAAATATTCTTAGCGAAGAAATTATACCAATTTCACCCGGTGCCAAGGTAAATTGGCCTTCAATAAAAAAATCGTTAGGTACGGATGTTATGACGAGAAGAGATGCATTTTTGCATGCAAGCCTATTGATCTGCAAAAGCATCCTCTTGCATACCTCTTGGGAGTTAAAATGGCGACATCTTTGGGATCAGAGAATCAAGTACATGGTAATTAGAGGCAGTGCTTTTTTCCAACCACTTCCCTGGCGCGGGTACTGGTGGACAGTGAACCCGTGTGTCTGCGCTTGTTGGTTGCAGTGATAGTTTGTCATGAGGGCCCCATGAAAAGCAGTGTGAACTGATGGGGCTAGCCTCATTGTAAATATTACATTAATAAATAAATAGTTCCATCAGTAGAACACTGAAAACTACTATAAATACTTTCTGAATTAGTACATGGCCAAAGTGAATACTCGTGTTAAAAGATGTTAGATGGTGAACTGAAAAGTGAAGAATGCCTTGTTGTCGTAAATTTACCGAAATTCAAATACAGAAATCATCTTTCCCAAGAATCTAGGATTCTTTTTTGTAGATTTCATTAAATTGATATACGGCAACAAATTCATTCCAGTGTCCTGGCTTTCAAATAAAGTTTTTTTTCTGGTCAATCAGCTTTTGTTTCTGTTTTTATTTTAATAAGTATTTTTTGTAATGGTTTGTACTTATTTAACAAAAAATGTTTAAGCTCTAATGCGTTAAGGTAATGAAGGATTCTATAAAATGGCCACATTTGGCCAAATTCAGAACATCATATCTCAGAAACGACTGATTGGATTAATATGAAACTTTCATGTACAATGCTTTATGCACTATTCTCAAAAAAACGGTGTTAAAATTGTTTTAATAATATTCCACTTTTGCGTGAGGAGCTACGAAAAATAGTACTTTTATGATTTTCGTGAAAGTTGATAATTGAAGACGAAATAGTATTTTAGAAGTCCAGATGACTGAAGACTAGAAGTCCGAATGTACAGAAGATAAGTCCCACAAAAGATTCGTGTAAAGTTGTTCGTTACTTCGAAATAAGACCGAAAATCTTCAAGACCAAAGCTTCACAATACTAAAGGCCCGTAAGTTCGAATATCCATGCTACGCTGCCGACTATTTTGACTCAACCTTCAGACATACGAACCTTTGGGCTTATGTATCCTCGGTTTTGTGGATCTTGGTATTAGTGCCGGGTAGGCCTACATCTTGGTATTAGTGCCGGGTAGGCCTACATCTTGGTATTAGTGCCGGGTAGGCCTACATCTCGGACGATATTATAGGCTTTAATTATCCCTTATTAAAGCAGAATTAAACCCATGCTTTTGTCCAAAAACAGTTCTTTTTTTAAGGTATTTATTATCATTTACAATCAATTACAAAAACAAACAAACAAATAAGTACACAATTCATTCACGCATGCACACCTCAGGAAAACCATTCTCGTACCTCGTTTAAAGTAAATATCTTCTACATGTAGTTAACACAAATAATAAAATTTTCCCATTTCGCAGAGAAGCTGTCATATACAAAGTTTTTATATGCTATTAATTTTTCAGCATTATAGTACTCTTAAGTATATGTAACGAACTTGTGAAAATTAGGTATATTTTTGTGACATCTCTCCTTGTAAATGTAGTGTTTAGCTAGTAAAAGCAAAATGTTAAATAGAAAATCATGCGTCTTGTAAAGTCCAAGAATAACACTATTGTAAGACAGACAGTTGGGAAGCTGAATGCGACACTTTTGAAGTAGCTTTCCGAATTCCTTCCAGAAATCTTGTACAAAGCTACATTCATAAAAAAGGTGTGACAGCGTCTCTGGAGCTTTATTACAAAAGGAACATAAATCAAAATCCCTAATACATATTTTGACTAAAAAGGTATTTGTTGTAATAATCCTGTGTAGTATTCTAAATTGGAACCATCTAATATGGGGATCCTTTGTAATTTTGTAAGGTAAAGCATATATTTTCTTCCAATCTAAACTATCTCCTAGCTCTATTTCCCATTTACACTCTGACTTAGAAGGTTTCTTAACGTCATTAAAGACTGAACAAATATGTCTACAACACTTCAGATTTTTCCGTAAGTGAATAATTGCTAAAGGCATGCAAGGAGAGTAGACATTAACATTTTTAAATTTACTTTGAAATAGACTTTTTTTTGAAACCTTCTTAGAACAGAAACAACACCGTTATATTCTATAAAGTTGGTTTTCACATCGAACCTATTTTTCATATTGTTTAAACTAACAAAATCACCATCAGAGGTATACATATCTCTAATAAATTTTAAGCCTTTTACAAACCAAGGCTTATGAAAAACGCCTGTACCTCCGATCGCAAAGTTACTATTAAACCACAAAGGTTGATTCAAAAAGTCCTCTTTACTCGCAACAATTATTTTCTTGTAGAAAGATGTCATACTTCCAAATACGTCAGTTCTTGATTTTGGCGAGTTATGAACTCTGGGCTTAGGAACAACTGGTACTTCGTGTGTTGCATGTCCAGCAGAATTAATGAAGCAGGCCGGGACGGTTGATGATTACTTTCTAGATGATTATTTCAGACCATTTGAACTTTAACCCTGGAATGCCAACTCTGATCTCGCGTCCGCTGTGGTTGCGTCGCGTAAGCGTGAGAATTGTTTGCATTCGTTTGTTCATGTGTGTGTACTAGCTATGGAATTTAAGCCTACTGTCATTAGAACTTTTCGCAACTCCGCTGTTTTTCAACCGAATTGCATATAAATAATTTACTATAAAGAAAAACGTTCAGTGTCGACCTCTGCAAAATACCAAAGGTCCACCGTTCCAGAAATTCGAACCACCCCCTGCACAATGCTGGCTACGGATCGACGATAATGGTGTGGCAACCACGCACCTTCAATGCCGATATGTAAAGCCTCCTCTAATCGTCTGCACGGCCCAATGATTACGTGAAGCGCTTTAATTCAAAATTACTACTAACTTAGTCATCATTGTAGTTAGTATAATACCAGTAGCTGAAACAATTTTGTTGTTATTGTTGTTGTTGTTGTTGTTGTTGTTGTTGTTGTTGTTGTTGTTGTTGTTGTTGTTGTTGTTGTTGTCCATCTATATTCTATCTTTAACGGATAGGCTGGGGATGGACCTTCTCCACAGGGCGTTCGATCAACTCCACCCCACCCCCTCTCCCGGCTACAGGCCTGGATTTGTCTAGACGAATTGTTGTAACCAATTTCACTACAGACATATGGCAAGAAAACAAGAATACCTATTCGGATGCGTAAATTTGTCTGGAAATTAGAAACCTGTTTTTGACTGGAGAACATGGTTTAAAGTCGCTTCTCAATCCATAGTATATAATCCTCGAATTCAGGTTAGAGTTCAGTAGCTGTCTCGCGGCTACAACGATCTATCGGAAATCACGTGCTCTTGTTTAAAATACACGGCAATATCTCACATAATCTCGAGCAGTTTTGCTTCTCCAACGAGGTCCTGAATTGCGCGGAGAAGTTTGTCAGGTAGTGTACTCCCGAGTCGACGGGTGGTGGTAGACAATAGACCCGGGGCCCGTTCCAAGAAGCTGACTTAAGTTCATTTTGACTTAGTTTAAGATTTGTCTCAACTTCCAAGCCTTTAAAACTTCCATATTTGGTAACTTAGACAAAAAATTAAGTCAAACTTAAGATCACTTTCAAGGAACGGACTTAAGAAAATTGAAATTTCATTTTGAATTTGACTTTTAAAGTTGTCTTTGCTAAGTCATTTTTCTTGGAACAGACCCCTGCGTTGATAGCGTGTAGGTCAACTGCAGTAGGCCATGCTTTTCCTTGTCCGTCACCATGACCACGGCATGACTACAACCTTTACCTGGCTATATTTTCCAGGTGCTCGCAGGCACCTCAATACCATAACTTTTGTGACCTATGATCCAATGCGTCAACGAGTTAGGGCCTGTTCAGTGTTCTTCGTCGTTGGAGTTGATCTTACATACAGCAAACGGATTCACCTAAAAAGGTTCTCACCACACTGTCATTCATGTTCGTAATGGGCGTATTCCGAGTTGTTTTAGCGAGTCGGCATCGTAGCAAAATAAAGAAGCAAATACGTAGGCCTACTACCGATTACTAAAACATACAATCAACATTATAGAGAACAAACAGCTCTCCACTTGTGCTTTATCTACCTAGGTACCAAGAATTCAATGTATATGTTTATTTCGTGCAGCATGTTGATACCCCCTTCGCCTCGGCCTCCCTTCGTGTGGATCTGATCCGTTTTGGATAACCTTCGTGAAGGTGGAATATAGATGCACAAAAACAAAGTGTTCTGCTCTAGTGACGTGTGAGAAGTGGTTATGGTGATCAAACCTTTTGTCCGCGCATTTATCACCTGGATTGTGGCTCAAGTTACATTCATAAAGTTGTAAAAGCATGTCTGTTGTATTCAGCTCATTTAAATACATTGATTGGCCTCGCACTTGACTGACCAATCAAGAACCCGAAGTCAGAGATCTCATTCCGGTCATACCTCTGAGAGAACATCTTCACGCTCAAAATTATTTCGAGCTCAAGGTCTATATGGTAATTTATGTACATACTGAACAGCCCATACGACCACAAGCTGCATGATATTAGTTCGCTATCTGTATGAGGGTCTGTGTGTAGCAGACTATAAAAAGGTATTGCATTTTGATGGAAATGGTGTTAGTTTATTTACATTTCTCATTAAAAATTAACAAGTGTCATTTTGAAACAAATCGATTAAAAACAAATCCAATTTATTTAACAATACAGATTTCATGGCGCAGTTGTCGTTCTTTGTAGATTACTGCACGATGTAAGGTGGCTCAAAACAATAATTATCATAAGTATCACATATACTCGATTTTTCCATTTTTATTGTTGAAAATATGACAAAATACATTGTGCAAAATCTCGAGTTAGTTGCGTCGAGCTAGGAGTAACATTATAATCCTAGGTTCAAGAAAAAGTCTGCTAGTTGTGTTTTCACTGTCCGATCGTAGACACAGACAACATTATAGTCTATGACTAGGCTTATGGCGTATATTATTTTAAAACACCTTTAAGGTTTTCCACTGAACAGTTTTCAGACACTGACGGCTGTTGTTTTAACGTTAGTGCAACCAGGAAGACGTTGCCAGTAATGATCAAATGGCTAAATAACGATATAAAATAGTAAAACTAGTAAAACTAAAACGATGAGCCTCGGTACTAAAATATATTAAAATATTCCCACGTTTCGAGCTATGCGCTCTTTGTCAAGGGTGTGCTACAAACTGCCGAGTGTAGGCCTACATGTAGATGGATGTAAAATAAAATAGCACAGGAGACCACATGGTGACATAAAATAGACAACGTGACCAATATGAACAATATCGGACATAGCAACTATACCAGGGAAGGCCTACGCGTGTCGAGAGGGAGACCCAAACAGAGGTATACGCAGCTCCTATACTAGAGTTTATTCACTACAGACTTGTAGTTTGATAGAAACCCTATGTCTCTGTTTAGGCCTCTGGCGTGAGTGTTGAATTTGGCGATGAACTCGGCCTTGCACTTTCTCCGTGAGTAAATGTCCGGCAGCCCGCCTTTGACTACCGTTACATTGAGGTCACTGGTAGTATGGCCTGGGAGATTGAAATATTCCCCACTCGCTGGTTCCCTGCGTGCCGCTAGGTGGTCGGCACGTTGGGAGCCAGCGAGTATTCCCCAGGGGACCGATCTGTTGTTGTGCAGGATCGTCTGCCTATGGCAGTTCACTGACTCTCGTGGGTAACGGTTTACATGTCTCCCCGAAATACCAAGCATGAAGACATTTACCACATCTAATAAGATACACAATGCCCGCACTCGATCACGAGAATTTGTTCCTGATCTCATGTGAGACACCACCGCGACTAATGATCGGCTCCCCAGCTGATATGTGAGTGTAAGTCAGGCACCTGGGTTTGTTACATCTCACAGAGCCAACCTCTTGGTGATCTATGTTAATGAACCTGCTTCTAACTAGCATATTCCTGAGATTGGGAGGCTGTCATAGACCGGCTACATCCATTTACATGTACATGTACTCAACAGGCTGTAGCACACCCTTTACAAAGAGCGCATCGCTCGAAACGTGGGGTATATTTTAATATATTTTAGAACCGACGGTCGTCGTTTTAGTTTTACTACTTTATATTTTTAACCGTCGGTAACTGCACGGCATTCCAGCATCTATTTGAGCTAAATAACGATTTGGGGTATTTTTCAGTACAGCATCGTGACTCCGACTAAAAACAAAAGTGTTGATGCCATCAGAAAGAAACGTCAGTTTGCACAGAATGTGATCATTTTTTTATGTTTTATAACAAGCAATAATGGCGTACTTACGAACACTATGGGAAATTTCTGCTGCAGTTCAGGGGCACACCACTAGATGGTGCTACAGTCCAAAAATCTCACGAACACTAGCTTGTACCTGGCGAAGATCAAATGGTGCCGGCGCAATCTCATAATATATTTCTGTGTCAAGTTTCAATGAAATCTGTCGATCACTTCTTTAGATATATCCAGGCCCGTCGGAAGGTAAAAATTATTGGGGGGCACAAACCAATTCGCCGACTTCTCCAACGTACCTCCTTCCTATCGCCCCCCCCCTCCCCTCGTTATCTGGAAGTCACGATGTTTGTACCGACCCCCAACGTCCGCCATAGGTGCAGCCATCAGGATTTGAGTAACCGTGAACCAACAAAGTTTCAAGGAGAGCAAGAATGGGTCTAGGGCCACCGTGCTCAGCTATGATTCACTTGAGACAGGTGGTTTAACTCGCTGCGCTGGCTCTAAGGTCAAGATTCGTTTTATTATGATCAGATTTTGGGAAAACTTCATTTTATCATGGCCATTCCTTGAAGGAATTTTTTAGAAAGTTGAGGTCCCGAGGTCCCTGAGTGCCCTTGTGGCCGTTTCAAAATCCCTTGATGAAACACAGCCGGTGGTCCAATTTCTTGTGACAGGGGAAAATGATACAGAGTGTGTCCCAAAAAAGTACACACTTCAACGCCTGGAGTTTAAATTCAGCTCCCGTGGATCACTGAGATTCTGCGCATTGCGACTGCATAGTTACTCCTTATTTTTATCGTGGTGCGTCACTCAAGGCGTGCTCCGAATGTATAGTATGCACAGGAAAAAGCAAATGATTCAGTTTTGAAGAAAATTCATTGCGCAATAGTATTTGAAACTAAAAACATGAAGGAAGTGCAAAGAGAACCTTTCCAAGTTGATGAGCAGCAAGTTTAAGTTATTTATTTAAGTACTTTAACTTCTTCGATGAACTGTTTGTGGAATTAAACCCACTAATCCATCTATTTCCCTAAGTCAATAAACAGTTTATTGTCATTTGAAATGTGAGAAAATTTTGAGACACTTTGTAGAGCTGTCCGACATTCATTAATATCTTTGAGACGTCTTTCAGATAGACAAATCAAATCGTTTAGTGTACTTTTATATTTGGGGATCTGATGATAGATCGAATTTTCCAAATGTCTGCTTGCAACTAAGTTCGTTGAAGCATTGTCATTTCTTACAAGATTAGCTTCTAATTGTAAAAAAATCATCAGCCAATCAGCTCATTTTCGTAATTCAGAAACCAACAATCGAATCCATGAACAATACGTTTACCTTGATTTAATGACTGAATTCCTTTTTGATCCTCTGTTAGTGAGTTTAAACGACAAATCTTGTACCGAAGTCAAAAAAGCAATGAATTTATTGTCATTTGAATTGTGAGGAATTTTTTGTGAATTGTAGAAATTTCATCTAGGCAAGCAGCGTCCAAGTGCACTTAACTATTTGGGTATCTGATTATAGAGTTTTTTTCCATATTCAGGCTTCAACTAAATTCACTGAAACAACATCATTTCTTAAAATATTAGGTCGATCCTAATTGTCAAAAATCATCTATTAACCTGTCGATACACAAACATGTAAATCAGAAACTAACGTATTTGTTTATCAAAACGGAATATTATAAGCAATTTCCGTAGGCATGGTCGCAGATTTTTGACGGGTAACCCCGCGGGGAACTTGGGAGCTGGGGCATTCATATTAAGGAGTATTTTTGCTCATTTCCGAGGTAATTATAACGGTTCACGAGTTTAACTTGAAATCCAGAAAATCCGCTCAATTAGTGAGCTTTACGTTCTTCAAAATTCCAACTTTTTGATGGTGGCCAATCCTATTGTATTTTTTACATTTTTGGTTGTTTGGGTCGAATGTTTTGATATTATTGTGCTGTGCACGGTTGTTTTGGGTGAATTTGGAATCCCAACTTTCCCTCGTGAATACTTAGCAGTGTCGAATTTACATGTATAGAGGATACCCGAACCGCCCCACTAAGAGGGGGTGCCGTCTGAAATGGGACACCTAAGATGAAAGGCTACACATCATTAAGCACGGAAAAGAGTGGCAGTTCATTTCATTGTCGGGTGAGCTAGCAAGAAGTGACTTTCCTCAGCATGAAAGCCAGTTGTACGATTTCACAAAAAACAGGAAAATATAAATGATTCCAACACTGGGCCCTCTCTTCGTGAGCGGCCCCTTAAGAATTTGCCAATCAAAATACGAAAAGGGTGGCCACTTGAATGTTATCGATGGTCCTCTTCAAGAGCTGGGCCCCTACATATGAAAAGATCTGTATATTCAAAAGTCAGGAAATGCGAAGAAATTGTTGTTATCTGCCAGGTCATCAATTTTCTCAAATGATACACGATTTAGAGAAAGAAAAGCACGAAAAAACAGAGCGACAGTTGTCTTTGATATCCTTTGCTAGAGGAAGGCCTCTGGAAAATACAATTTTGCATTAATGAATTGGCAAAACTGTCTTATTGAATTTGAAAATTCAGTGATTTAATATGCTCCGCTTTCCGAATTTTCTCTATTTTTCGAAATACATGTATGAATGATTAAGTGCACGGTTTCAAGTGCGTTTAGAGGACTATCTGATGAATTGACAGCACTAGAAATGTCCTTCTGAGACGCAATCGACAACGCGGTGGGGAGCATCCATGAGGGGGGAATAACGTGCGTGAGTGAAGAATTTTATGCTCGCCTGAGTGGCACCCGGGCACGGTAAATGAAATCTATATGCTTTGCTTTTTCAGTATATGCAATTAGGCAGATAAAGTAATGGTGTGCAGGCCAGGAATATGTGTGGGAGCTGGGCTGCTCTGTTTGCGGACAAACAGTGCCAACCGACATACATGTAGACCTAGGGCCGGGGATAGTCGAGAAAAGAAAGACTACGAATACGGAAGAAAATTCAAGAGAACCTTTGACAACTCAGTATCAGTGCATGGTTTACCCTTTGAGGGCCTTGGCCAAGACGTTGTTAGGGTCTCCGTTTTTGCTGCATACATGTAGGTCGTCTAAATCGCACAGAGACCAGCTCCCGAAGAACAAATCGGCTCCCGCACTTTGTTTCCTGGCGTGCAAAACCCCTAAATTAGGGCCCTTCTGTACCCTTGCACGCCGTTCCCTTCTTTTGCGCCACCTAGATTAATTTGATATAAAAAGCCCGTCCCCAAGAGCTAGTGCCGGTTCTATTTGCCCCTAACCACACCACCCCCGATTGTTCGATCGCCGCCCCCTAGTCAGTGGCATAGCGAGGACTTTCGACGCTAATGATTAAAACAGGAAATCAAAGTCCTCCATTAATTCATCACTGTTGGTAAACACCATTGTAATTACGGCGTTGACAATGAGTTAAATTCTGTATATATCCCGTTGGTTTCATAATTTACACAGCACTGCTGGAGTTTGCAAAAGATGGCATTCATGACAGATGGAGGGAGGGGTAGTCACTCGTGGTGATAACTCATCAGCGTGCTTTACTAGTATACCTCCATGACAGAACAAGTAGTTATAGGGCGAGACTGCACTGTTTACTATCACTGTATCAGACTCCATTAACGTACACACTTGATATTAAAACATTTTCCGATTCCAAAAATCAACCCTGTCGGAAAGTGTCGCACTGAATAAAAAGCTACCAATCACTACAAGTAACACGTGACTAGATGATTTAGAAAATAGTAGTTTCAAGTATGTACGTAAACAGAGTCCAATTGTAAACAAGACAAGTTTTCTGAAATATTCGCAGTGGTCTAATGAAAAATCGAGCATTTCCAACAGTGATGAATCAATGTATTGCCACTTACGCGTAGCTATTCTACATGAAGGAAAGTATACATATTAAACAAAACACGAGCACTAGCAAGTGAACAGCCCTTCTGAAATATCTGAGTGGCCCTTAAAAGGGCCGTTGTTATAGAGACGAACGTTGTTTTGGTCTAATATTCCTGGCTTTGGCTACTCTTTCCCTTGGCTGACGAGCTCTTCTTGGGCAGCAGAACAGCTTGAATGTTAGGCAGAACACCACCCTGGGCGATAGTAACACCAGACAGCAATTTGTTCAACTCTTCGTCGTTGCGTACAGCAAGTTGAAGATGACGAGGGATGATCCTGCTTTTCTTGTTGTCACGTGCAGCGTTTCCCGCCAATTCCAAGATTTCAGCGGCCAGGTACTCCATCACTGCAGCTAGGTAAACGGGAGCTCCGGAACCTATGCGCTCAGAATAGTTGCCCTTACGGAGGAGTCGATGAATTCTACCAACTGGAAACTGAAGTCCCGCGCGTGACGAACGCGTCTTCGCCTTAGCCTTTACTTTTCCCTTACCACGACCAGACATCTTGAAATAACTCCCTCAAACAACAGCACGTAAGCTTCTTGCTGTAAATTTCCGCCTGAACGTATTTTATACGTCCCGCGCTCACGTGGTAGGATCCCAGGTTTTGCTATTAGTCAGCCAATAAGCGACCGAATTCTAAAACTATCATCCAATGGGATTCATATATTTTTTGCTTTCTTTCACGTCCGTGTTTTTGTGTTCTCGAAAGGTCACGATAAAGTGACAAGTGTACGAGATTCAACATGGCGATTCCCATTTAGCTTCACACTGTGGATTACGAAATCGTTTACTTTATTGAGAAAATAACCATGTCAGAACGAGAAAGATCAAATTTCCCTTTACTTGTGAATGCTGTGTTTTCAGCAGTGGCATTTCTCATCACATTTAGAGTAATACCATGCTTCCGAGACATGTTTATAAGTGCAAACTTATTTGGAATTGATCTCAACAAGAAGTCGAAGGAGAAAGTGTAAGTCAGAGGCTTGATAGTGACCACCGTCTCTAGCCGACTAGAGACGGTGTAGCTTCCATAGAAGCTTCATACACCGGAAGCTTTTCCACAAATTATGCTTCACACTGACTAAAACATTGAAGTCCTGTTGTTATAAATACTTTTTGCGCATAGAGGGACACCTTTACGAGGCCATCGGATGTATTTTATTCCTTCCAACTCGAAGAAATTCTCCATTAATTCGCCATTTTTAACACTGCACGCAGCAGCTGGTATGTCGTCATATCCCCTGGCATGTGCAGTGTAAAAATGGCCAGTTATCAATTTTGGGAACTGAACGAGGGACTGCTCGAAAAAAATTTGATAGGGGGATTATTTCTTCGAGTTGGAAGGAATTAAAAAGGTTTCCTCCTATAAGCAAAAGGTATTTATAACAAGGTGACTTGGATGTTTTAGTCAGTGAGGCATCATTCGCCGAAAATTTTGCAGCGTATGAAGCTCCAATACCAGCTACCACCGTCCTGTGGTTACTGTCTTGTCAGAGGCCCATTCCAAGAAATCTGACTTCGCTAAGATAAATCTTAAATTTGAGTCAATTTTAAACTAAAACTTCAATTTGTCTTCAGTCGGTTGCAGAAAAGTGATGTTCAGTTTAACATAATTTTTTTGTCTTAAGTTCGATTAATTTACCGGATGTGGAAGTCGATGAGACAAATCTTAGACTTAAAGTGTAAATTGCAAGGTCTAAGTATGTTAAATTGTAATAATATTTTCAAGATATTGTTTGTTGGATATATCTTCTTCCAATTATCATGTTATTGTGTCTGTAGTTACGTTAAAAAGCGAAAATTAAAAAAAATCCGCGAAAAGTTGACCTTTGACACCGTGACATGGTGTTGGGGAACACAAACTAGATCAANGTGTTTGCCTGCAAGATCCCCCCCCCCCCAAAGTTTTCTTGACATAACATGGAGGAACAATGCGCAGCATTTCACCCTTTTCCAATTTTTTTAGAACTGATCATTTGACCACTTTTCTACGAAATTGTCTGAAGTGATACGCTTTTCACAAATTTGGACCTCAAAAACTTCCTTTTTCGCAGATTCTTGCTAGCAGGGTTACCATAGGATCGAATTTGAACCCTTGGGTCTGTAGCTCAGGTCTAGGATTGACGAATCTCTGTCAGTTTGAATTATGAAAAGCGTCGCTCTGCAGAATATGGGCGTCGGTAGATTTATTCAGCTTTTTACCGCCAGGTGACTCCTTCCATTCAGCATGGCGGTATCACTACTGGGAAATCGTGCGAGCAGAAATTTGATTATAAATTCTAAGAAAAGGGAGTAGGAGATATTTTCATGTATTTTTAGAAAGATAATGTTGCGAGGAATCGTACGATAGCAAAATCGTGTGTAGGTCAATGTCGTCATATTGTAAACAATTACCATACCATACTTGCCTGATAATATCGGCAAATTATTCTTGTCAAAATTACCTGTTCTTGTGGAGCTTGAACAAGTGATTAGCAGAGGCATCCCAATAGTTCATCCAGAGTTGCAAAGTGAGCAGTCGTGGCCTGCACTGCAATCATGGTATGCACTTTTCAAGTCTAGTTGTTGTATCAGACATACATACAATAAGATACACACATGCACTGCTTGAAGAAAGTATGAAACACCAAGGCATTCATTCGTAAGGCACATCACTATCATTTTTATTTATTTGTTCCAATAACTAACATTGCTCAAGGCATTATGCAGGCGACCCTTTTGTAAATTGACACAATTTGCTTTGACATTTAGTTCTGTCTTATATTTCAGCCCGGAGTCTCAAGGAGTGATATGTGGTGCCATCTATCTCATCGTTATGTTCCTATTTATTCCCGTTCCCTTTTACCGTCATTTCACTGAGAATGGCGTGGACAACTTTCCACATCATGAGGTAATTTTATTGAAAGAGTGCGGCCGAGCATCTGAACTCTGATACATTTATTTGCAATGCACGCTGACAAATCTCCCTCTGATCTTGTTAACTGTTGATTTTCCAAGTGGCTCCTATCCAGACAAAGTTATTGTGAATGTGAAGTGACTGTTACTATACTGACAGACTTCTCTGGTTTGTACTTAAGCATAAACTAGTTTAGTCTGCATATGCTCAATGCAAATTGTCAGCCATCTTCCACTCAAGCTGTGACTAATGGTATTGGCCTTGATGGCACTATTAACTAGCGGCGCCTGGTGTAATGGCATGTTTTACTTACGGCAAGTATGTCGTCTGCTCATTAACAGGAAGCTGAGAGGAGCATCGGAAGAGAGTGACCCCTCTGGAAATCATAATGTTGGAGTTGCAAATCTATTGTCTATGATTTATGATTTAACTTACTACGTTAATGCCCAGATGTACATCATGTCTCATGTTCAAAATTTGGTGTTGAGTTGGTCTATTCGCAACATCTTCGTCCTTGCTTCACCGATTAAGTAAGAGGATGTTTATAGTGTGTTATTGAAAAACTTGGAATATCTTCCTGTACTGCTCAATGCTTTATGCTAATTTTGCCATATAATACAAAACGTTTGCTTTAAACATGACACCAATTGAACCAATTTGCTTTGGAATTGCCAATAGAGAGAAGTTATGAAGCTAAATTCACTTCAGTGGTATTTCATGTGTTGAGGAAATGAGTGCTGAAAAAACTCTGGAATATGTCAAGTTGCATAGATTAAATGCGTATTGTCTGCTGTTGCTGACATGTGACCCAGGTGAAGCCAAGTGGCCATCTATATAAGGGTGAAGCCAAGTGGCCATCTATATAAGGGTGAAGCCAAGTGGCCATCTATATAAGGTAATGCTTTTGACAGGCATCGAAGATGAGGATTTGAACTTGAACAGATAGACAAAAGTATAATCTTTGCTTCTAGCAGGAGCCAGTGTTATTGAAATTAGGAGAGGGTGCTCTACAGAAAATTGTTATTCATGTCTACACTGAGTGGGCAACTCGTAACTCATAACTTTTCTACGGTTATAACTTCGAAATTTAATTCCCATTGTTCGGACCGAGATTTACAAGTGATAAAACTCCCAAGTTCTTAGTTTTCGTTGCTTGAGTTCAATGCCATTGAATTCCTTTCATGTACACAAGGGGTTTATTGCCAACTGCACTCACCTTTCACACCAGGTTATCCCCAATTTGCAAATGTTTCACCCTCATGGATGGTTATAACCCTGCCACCCTTTATAACTTGTACAACTGGTTTTAAAATGTTCACACCGAGATAACATCAAAACCAGGTTTAAAAGTTACAAGCACTTTGGTATACATAGTTACTGGGACATCTCTTCATATTCTCCTTCAGTTTGTGGAGTTTTTAACTGCGGTTCTCTCCATATGCTGTATGGTCTTTCTGGGATTTGCGGACGACGTCCTGAATCTACGATGGCGCCACAAAATGATCCTGCCCACTATAGCCTCTTTACCTCTTCTGATGGTTTATTTCGTCAACTATGACTCCACAGAGATCATCGTGCCAAAGCCGCTTCGCAGCATAATTGGATTCTCTGTTGATCTAGGTATACTCTCATCATTTGGGCTTAAAATGTCTGAAGTTGTGAGTACTTCACATTGTCAAAATCTGATAAAACTTGACAGTAGGGAATAAATAGAATTGACATTGCAAATAAATTATTAAAGAGTCTGGTATCTGACTTTTTTACATCAATCCTGTTTTTAGAATGATGGTCATGTTTGTTTGAATCATTGAAACATTTTATCGCTCAACTTATACTTTGGCAGCATGGTGGTCGCAAATAAATGATAAAAAAGCTGGGAAATCTGCGTTAAATTCTCATTCAAGAATACTGACAGCTGTCCACCAATTACTCTGTTGCCGCGGCTGTATTGGAAAATGACTAGTACATCATAGACTACAAGACCAAAGTAGTCCGATAAAATACCATTTCCCCGATGTGACGGCTAATTCTGTTAACATCTAAATAACTGGTAATAACTATTGAGGCAGCAAAATTCTAATTGCAAAATGAATTGGCCACCTCTCCAACTTTCCAGTTAATTCCCCTTTAGTTCATTCTCTGCAATCAGGGGAGACTACTCCGACGGTCATCAGGGGAGACTACTCTGACGATGAATTCCACTTACACCCATCTGTCATGTTGGGGGAATTCGGAGTCATTTTGTCTGAATACTTTTGGCTTGTACTGTATCATAACAATAAACTGTATGTCTTACTGAATTATGTGTTTGTGGTCTCATGGGTACTATATAGTATTCAGTCCTCTGCGCCTTTTTGTCAGGTGTGCTGTACTACATATATATGGGGATGATGGCCGTATTCTGTACCAACGCCATCAACATTCTAGCTGGTGTCAATGGTCTGGAGGCAGGCCAGTCATTCGTCATTGCTGTCTCGGTTGCCATATTCAACCTTCTGCAACTCGAAAGTATGTTATCACAATAAACCCTATAGCACATGGTGCTGTTTTAACGCATTGTGTTTCACATATAGTCAGTTTAGGTAAAGGATGGTCGTTGACACTTATGACAAGCTTGAGAAAAGAAAATTTAACAATATGAACATTTGTGTGGTGGAGAGTGAGCACTTAGGTAGCATATGTTGCAATGTGAAATTGCAAGTGCTTTTTATTTTTGGCGTCTGTGTTTCACGTCTTGGTTTTAACAACTCTATTAACAAAATTTTTATGCTGATTTTGGGCACTGTGAAAATACTGTGATCACTGTTGGCCATAGTGAAATTATTAATCATAATTGATAACATTAAGACCTAATAACTCAAATCTGCATTTTTTCCTGTTTAGCTGGCTAAAAGTGAAAATCAATAAGCCTTTTATTCACATCATATTAATTTTATAATATTCCATACCGTGATAGGATTCCATTTCCGATACCGGTCGAGTAGAAATCTTTTCATACTTGTGTGTTTGTTAGATCACATGTGTGGCCAACAGATGGCGTGCTGAGCTGACTTTGAAATGTTCGCGATACATATTTCCACGCCGGTTTAAGATTTATGTACTTAGAAATTGTTCACAAGCATGACTGCATTTTTGTCCGACATTGACTTAAAACATCCGCTCATTATTTCAGATCCTGCTGCCACTCAAGAGGCACATGTGTTCTCGTTATACTTTTTGCTGCCGTTTTTAGCTGTGTGCTCCGCCTTGCTCTATCACAACTGGTGAGTCTTTAATTGGTACCATGGCTTCCTCAAGATTTGAGAGCATTTCTGTTGTCCTTTCTCCGTCCTTCCCCATCTTACCTCCCTCTGTCAGCGTCTCTCTGTTTCTCTCTCAGTCCTCACTCCTCAATCCTTTGCTCTCTCTCTCTCCCTCCCTCCCTCTCTCCCTCCCTCCCTCCCTCCCTCCCTCATTCCCCGCTTCCCTCCTGTAATCTCCTCTTCCAGTCCTTTTCACTCTCTATGTCCTCCGCACTATTACCATGCTTGTGATCTCTTTGTTATTTCAGTATTCGTCCATCTGTCCGTCCGTGTTTCCTCCCATGTTAGTTATACTGATCAACCAAAATATGTTTTACAAATAAGGTTTCATGCAGGATTTTAAGAACATGGTGTCCAAAATGGGTTTCCCAATTTCTCAGGACGTCGCATTCTAGTGACGCGTGACTGCGTTTTGATTATCCCAAGTCAAATTTGAGTTATAGTGAAGACATTGGTCTGCAATAAATTATAATGTTAATCGTATCTTACATAATATATTAGCCAACTTCTTTATTTTGAAAAGGCAAATGAGCAATCCAGAGCTGTTGTTAGCAAGCTAAACGAAATATTAAGGCTTAATTTATTTAGGTATCCAAATGCTCAACAGGGCATCCATATCCTGAATAGGACATTGTAGCTTGGGTGTCTAAATTTGAGTCAGGTACCCATTTGGATGTCCTGGATGCCTGCTAGATGAAGGCCTGATTGCAATCGTGTTCCATAAGTTGATAACCATTCTTACACACATGGACATGGTGGGGGCCATTTACAACTCAGCCAAAACTAAAATACCCGTAGAATCCCATCTGTTATTGAAGTCATCAAATTTTTATTTTTTGTAAAGTAAATCTTTTTCAATTTTTATTTATTCAAAGACTTCCTTTTAAAAATATCCTAAATTGGGAGTTGTATTTTTTAAGTCGTTTGCTACAGTTGTGAAATTTTCCTGAACATGTAATAGAATTTTTCACATCTTCGTTTTGCCAAAAAATATATCGAAATTTGAAAGTTCCAATGAGATTCTGGTTTTGTACACTAAGACCCATTGACCAACAAAATCTTAAAGGACCTGGTTTAATCAAAATTCCAATACAAATGGGTGATGTCCTCTGGCATGTTTTGACGAAATGCACAAAGTTTACTATTTTGAACTTCCTCCATCACCTTCATCCCCTCCCTAAGGCCTGCTCATCCCTCCATTCTCCACCATCCCTTCCTTCCTTTGTCTCCCCTTCCTTCATACCCCACTGTCCCTCCTCCAGTTTTTTACTCATCGTTCCATCCCCTAGTTCTCTGGTACCCCTTTGACTCATCAATGTAACAAGTTATTGTGCCTTGATGAATTTTATTTGTCTGCAATACGTTTGTAAATCAGTGCAGGGTTAGGACTAAATTATTATCTCACTAGCATATTTTTGCGTCTAACTTATGAAACTTGAGGCAAAACCATGATGTTGATAGCTTTCCACTGATTTAAAACAAATTGAAAACATGTGTTTTGTGTTTCAAAAGCTACCAGCAAAAAGCTGGGTCATTTGGCCCTCTAGTTTATTTAAGTGTTACTCAACATGGTTTACATACTTGCAACATGTTAGCATGCTGATAAGACCCCTATATATTGTTTTACTTATTTACAGTCCCCATTGTCGAATAAAATAGACTGTAACAGAAAAGCAACAATATTTGTTCTTTCTAATGATAAATTTTCTGTAATTCCGACCTTCTTTCGGTGAATCTTATGATGAGCCTCACTTAACCACTGGCTAATGGGCATTTGCCTATTAGTCAAATGATTAGGACGCTTGCCGATTTTATCAGGGGTCGTTGGTTCAATCCCCGGGTCTGGTGATCTCAGCAATTACTACAGTACTCTTTCCAAAGTAAGACTTGACGAAGTACTCGTTATAAACCAAGGAATTCCCAAGCTTGGTGAGTGTTTGACTGACTTGTCCCACACTCTAATATCACTTACAAATTTGCGTCATTTCTTGGTGAGGGCCTTTTCCCATTGGAAAGACCAAAAAGTGCCACAGCGTGATTGAAAGCTGTAATGCCGCATCTACCACAAATGCAACATAGTGCAAATCTCTTAAATTAATGGGAAAATGTGGAGCACAGACAACAGAGTATGTCTACCCAATGGAAAAACCAAGCTTGCACATGTCGTGGTTGATGCTGTTATGTCACATGGGGAAATTCAATAACAAGCTAGTGGCTGACTAGATTATTGCAGCAGCAACTTCAATATGGTTTAAACTGTTGATCCCAAGTAGCATTTCATACTTGAATGATGTGGTGTTGAGTAACACTGTGCGTGAGGATATTTCTTGATGTTCGGCACCAGTGCGATACTGAGACTCCTAGTAAGCTTTCTGTAGAAACCCACCTCGGTATTGGCGTGGAGCGTGCCTACTGCTAATACGTGAAAGTCAACCACAGAGATTATGTATTAAAATCACATTCGCAAGGGCAAGAATACTGTAGGCATGAAAAGTACTTGTGGATTACGTGTATCACCCCATTTCATGATGAAAAACATGGATACTACGATATGATGCTTTACTGGACTTGGAAACTGCTGGAGGCAAAGTTTTTACATATATTGTATGCAAAGTTTTTCGTTAAAAACCTGTCCGTTGTTTTTCATTAATACTGTTATTTATATATCCGAGTCGCTCTCTCTCCATCTTCTTTCTAAATGCTTATTAATGTTATTATCCTCTTGTCGTTTTCCTGTTTCAGGTATCCATCCTCTGTGTTTGTCGGCGACACCTTTTGTTACTTCGCTGGCATGACGTTTGCTGTGGTTGCCATCCTCGGCCATTACAGCAAGACGATGATGCTCTTCTTCATTCCACAAACTTTAAACTTCTTATATTCAGTACCACAGATATTTTCACTTGTGCCTTGCCCCAGGCATAGACTGCCCAGGTAAGGACAATTGGACAGGTACTTTCCCTGTGTAGCTTGTAGGGCTGCTTGAACTTAATGTTGGGAAAGTGTACAGTAGTATGACTGTAGGCTTTATTCATCCAGGGGTATGACAGACTTTTCCAATTGCGTGCTATTTTAGAAACAGACTGACATGGTCATGTAAAAGATACACTGGAGAAATTTTGTACTTTTCGGACACTTTTTGGCTAAATTCGTCACAACAGCAATTTATGGACTTTCGTTGATAACGTCTTCTGCTTGAACATCATTGATGGCTATGGGTGAATGCTAACTGTTGTGTGACTGATAGGCGTATGATGAGTTTGTTTCAACAAAACAGGCAAGTGTTTAGTTTCAGCTCAAGATGGCCACTTTTTGACAAATGCAGGCTGTTTAAGTATTTGGCTACCTTCCTTAGCAAAGATCAAGTTTGTTAAATAACTTTGAAGTATGAGTGAAAGACCCATGAAACTATGTATATACATACATATACATACACACGTACACACATATATTTTAAATCGTTGGTGATTGCAGAATCCCATAATGTTCACAGAGATAATGCCCAGGTATTTGTAATCATGTGGCAGTGTTTTTTCTAAAAGAATCTTGATTATTCACAGAGATCACCGTAATTTCCACAATCATGATTTTTTTGCTTGAAACTTGCAAATTCTGTTTCATATTCCATTAGCCACAAAAGCGTGCCTTTTAGCCCAATGAGTCCACTGTCAAAAGTGCAGACATCAACATTCCTTGAAAATGGAATTCTAGATTTTTGAGTCAAGCTCGCGAGTCAAATGCTTGAAGAGAAACCCCAGACACACTTTTATAAAATAAAGAAAAAAATTTACAAGTTTCGTTCAAAAATTATGTTTATGAAAAACACAGCGATCTCCATGACAGATCTTGATTTTGAGAAAAAATGCATGCATATGGTTACAATTGCTTTCAAATAAATGATAAGATGATGTGATATTCAAGGATTTGAAAAATATACCGTATTGGCCCTAATAAGCGCCCATGCCCCTATAAGCACCCCCCCATGCGTTTTCAGACTTTAATAGAATAAGCGCCCAGTCCATGAACGGCATGTACATGCGAAAAATGCCTTACCTACAGTTCTAAAATTCTACAATAACGTCTTCAATTTATCAATAAGATACGATAACCCTGACAAAAATCATTGTGCGAGGAATTTGTAGACCACGAGCCTCGCCGCTATGTCAGTATTTAGCCGTGACTATACACTAAAAACATCCGCAGCGCTGCAAAAAAAGAATGCAAGTTTTGCTGATCTTGCGAAGGACGTGTCCTATCATGGTCTGGCCTTTCAAAACAGACGCAGCGTACTTGTCAAGGGGATTGTATTGTATCTTTTCCGTACAGATCTTAATTCTCCCTCCAGGAATCCAAATCTCTTTGTACTCGTGAAAACCGCGAACCAGAGACTAATAAAAACTTGACCTTCGTTCAGTTGAAAGCACGCGAGTAGGAAGCGCGCGCTACATTCAAGAATCTGTCATCGAAGATAGTCTTTGGAAACTATCTATTCATGAAACGGGTAGCATAGCATCAGCAAGAAATAAAGACTGGCGCTTATTTCCGAAAGTTTCTGATACGGTAAAAACGTTTGCGTTATTCTTAAGGGGAAATTATTAAATTAGCTATAATTGGTTTTTTAAAGTCAAAATGACCCACTGATAATGAACACTTAGCACCCTTTCACCCACGAATCTCCCGAAAAATAACTGTTAGACTGTCACGCATGCAGTCACCCGACGACTCAATGACATTGACCTTACCGAGACAATTCTCGATCGTTTTTATGGCAGAAGATCGGCAAGTGCTAAAAAAACACGTTTTGCTTTACTGCTTGTGTTAACTTCCTTAGTTACAATGCACACCTATAGATCGTTACATCGCGTTTACTCTGGCAAATGAACTCTAATGATATGCACGCACTTGCTCTCACACACAATACGCTGACAAACATCACGTGACAACAACGTGTGTTTGTTAATCCAACTCCACAGGAACTTAAAAATCTTAGGGACGCTATTTTGAAAACTTAAGGAGGACAATCAGGTAATTTGTTGAGTGAAGAATTCAAGTTAACACCTATTGGCGATCGCGAGCCAGCGACGCATCAATCGGTGTGTTTTCGCACTGGGATTTTTTTGTAGATAATCTGTCGTAGGTTACAGATGAGTCACAGAGCGTAAATTTGTTGAATTCTAGCTTACGATTTCACCTATTTTGGAGACCGGGTTTCAACCATTTTTGGGCTATAATAAGCGCCCCTCTTCCTGAAGCGAATTTTTCTAAGGGCCCTGGGCCCTTATTAGGGCAAATACGGTATAGTTTTATGGGTCTAATAGTATTACGTAAAAAGTAAGAATAAGAAATTCTATCCTTGGTAATGAAGGATAGTCCTGAGGTGAAACATCCTTCAATTATGATTGGAGAAGTCACATATAAGACAGGCAAACCTCCTCAGACCTACGTAATAGGTCACCAGCAATGGTACATTTGTGCCACCTGACATCATGTACCGATGCCAACTTTGATTAGTTGATGAGATGTATGTGGATAGTCACTATGGTAAAAATGAGTTTGTGGCGGCTTTGCAACATTCATTGCAATACGACTCTTTTTAGCTACCTAAAGACCAGCATGTGCTAACCAAAACATGGCATGCATTTGTGACCATGACTCTTATACGGAATTGTCTTCAGTTTACTCTGTGTCCGATGTTGGCTTACTGAGGTGACAATAAGAACACGGAACTGATGGGATGTGCTTTTGATCACATTACAAGTGTAATGAACTTGATAAACATATAAAACTGGTGTTTTTGGTATCAATACCAATTTGCTCAATTAGTTTTTTATATTTATCTCAAAGCCTTTTCACCTTGAACAACATGATTGTAGTTATTTTACTACACAGAACGTAGAACTGTCCTGGTAGACAGGTGTGTTTCATGTATTTTATTGCGGCCTCTGAGATAGCGAGGTCAGCTATTGCTGGAACATGAAACCGCTATTATTTTTAACAATGAGGCTTAAATTAAAACCAAGTTTGTTTCTTCTTGTGCAACATTACTGATGATAAAAAATGTACATGGCTCGAACTATTTTGTTCAAAATCTTGAAATATTTTTGTCCCATGAAAGATGAAAAATATATTTAACGACCTACCTATGAAATAAATCTTTTACTACACCTTAAAATAGTTTCTCACAAGAATCAGGAAACACGGCAACTGATGTTTCTCTTCAATCTCTTGAAAGATATTTATTTGTTCTTAAAGGTTGAATCACGAGACAGGAAAACTAAACATGAGTTATTCCAAGTTCAAGGAATCTGATCTTGGTCTTCTTGGTTCATTAATTCTGAGAATATTCTCACTCATCGGGATTGCGGAAGTCACCACCGCAACTGGAGAAGATGGGAAATACATGGAGTGCAACAACCTCACTCTGATCAACTTTGTATTAAAAGTGTTTGGACCATTACATGAGAGGACTCTGGTTCTGGTGTTGTTGGCTATTCAAGTACTGTTCAGTCTTGCAGCTTTCTTGGTACGCTTTGAGCTAGCCAAAGTGTTCTATGATGTCTAGATTGTAGTGCTAGGGGAACTAGGGGTCCATTTCATGAAAATTGACTTAAGTTGAAAAATTTGTCTTAAACACCTCACAACTTTTACTGAAAATAGTTTTATCTCATATTGCCAAAAGTACAGGGTTGCTGAAAATATGCCCATAATTGGAAGTGGCTTAGATAATTGTCATAAATTATTCCCAAACTGTGATATGCTAACAATTACATAAACTTTGTAATTGGGAGCTAAGGAAAAATTTCCGACTTAGGTGTCACTTTTCATGAAACAAGCCCTAGGGTTCTCCAGTGTTCAGACTATTGGATTGGACAGTCTTCGTATGTGTGGTTACAATATGTTCAAATAGCTATTGGGAGAGAGAGGGAGGAAGGGATGGATGGAGGGAGAGGGAGAAAGAGGGAGAGAGAGAAGTTGTTTATTTGTACTTGGAGCTAGGTTGTATGATCATCATCCTACTTGTGGGTTGAATAGGAAAAAGCCGTGCAATAATGGTGTGGGTGTGATTATGGGATTTTACTTTGAATTCTTACTTTCTCAGCATTTGTTTGTACTATGTAAACCTTGGGCTTATCATGACTGAAAATAAAATTTTTCATGCCTCTTTATNATGATGTCTAGATTGTAGTGCTAAGGGAACTAGGGGTCCGTATCATGAAAATTGACTTAAGTCGAAAAATTTGTCTTAAACACCGCTCAACTTTTACTGAAAATAGTTTTATCTCATATTGCCAAAAGTACAGGGTTGCTGAAAATATGGCCATAATTGGAAGTGGGTCAGATAATTGTTATAAATTATTCCCAAACTGTGATATGCTAACAATTACATAAACTTTGTAATTGGGAGCTAAGGAAAAATTTTCGACTTAGGTGTCACTTTTCATGATACAAGCCCTAGGGTTCTCCAGTGCTCAGACTATTGGATTGGACAGTCTTCGTATGTGTGGTGTGGTTACAATATGTTCAAATAGCTATTGGGAGAGAGAGGGAGGGAGGGATGGATGGAGGGAGAGGGAGAAAGAGGGAGAGAGAGAAGTTGTTTATTTGTACTTGGAGCTAGGTTGTATGATCATCATCCTACTTGTGGGTTGAATAGGAAAAAGCCGTGCAATAATGGTGTGGGTGTGATTATGGGATTTTACTTTGAATTCTTACTTTCTCAGCATTTGTTTGTACTATGTAAACCTTGGGCTTATCATGACTGAAAAAAATTTTTATGCCTCTTTATAATTGCTGTCCAACGTTATATCTGCTGCATTCTTTCTCAAACCACATGAAATTTTGACTGGGAAGATTTATGTACCATAGCATCCCCCTGTTAGTCATCTAAATTTTGGCAAAATATTGCTTGTTGGTCGGTTGTGATAATGGCATGCCAGATTTTGATTGAACTTGGCACAATGATTTTCAAATGGTGTCAGTTGCCTTAGCACCCTGTTGCCGGTTTTAGTGTAATTTCTTGTTAATTCTAAGACTCGATGGTTTTTGTTGAAACTTGGTTGAAATGGACTATCACCATTTCTGGCGATATTGATTTGTCTACCAGAGAACCCATACTTAAGAGTTGTTTTCAACAAGGTGCATGTTGTCCAATTTTTAAAAATTATTGCTCATTAGTAGTTGTTGCTGTTGTTATTATTATGAGATACAATAAACATTGTAGTGATAGTAACAATGAAAGGTATGAATTGATTTATATGCCAAATAAACTAAACGTTTAGTGTCATATGCACTCTACATTAGATGTGCCTCATGGATTTGTGTTAACAAACCAGCAAACATCCTCCCTTGAAATATCTTGTGGTAACTTTTTGAATGTGCTTAATACTCTCAGTTTATCTTCAGGCACCATTGCAGTAAGTTTGTTTATGAATTTGATGACTTTAATCAAACAGGTGGTAAAAGTGAATGAGTTAAGGATCATGAGGTCTCGGAAGAAGTGATCTCTGAAAGTTTAGTTGCATTCTCAAGCATAAACTATAATCTTGGTGGACTGTAATGACTGAATTAATTGTGAAAGTGGTGTGGGTAATTGTTATTTATAATTTGTTTTATTTTTTTGTAATGTTTCAATCTTGGGGGTTTTATGTGTATTGTCATTACCACATATGTCACAATCATTTTTGGCTTTGTATTTTTGTTTGAGGAAAATATAATGAAGTGTTATTTACATAAGTGTTTTCTTCGCTTTTTAAGTCCTTCACAGCACTGAGTTGAACAAGATGAAATAGCGATTAATGAATCTTCCTGTCAAGTAATCAATGGCCTCCATGTGGTCCAATGGGGGCTACCATGAGTGATTATGAACACCAACTTGCCATATTTTTATGCTACCACATACTTAAACATGGGCGCATTATGGCATCTTCATTGTCCGTCCAAGTGTCCACTGCTCTATCTCTAAAATCCTTTGATGTACATGAAATTTTGCAGATAGGCTCATTTCATGTATGGGATGGTATGAGTGAATTTTTAGACCGATCCAACTACTGGTGTGCCCCCTAGTGGCAATTTTAGTTCTTTCTACCTGTGTATCTTCAGAGGATTTTCATAAAATTTAGCAAATAGGTATCTTTTAGTGAGATGACACTACCTTCCCATTTTCGGATGGATTCGAGGTATTTTGCTCCACCTAGTAGTCATTTTTACTGTTTTTGAGTCTGCCCCACTGTCAACCAAACCAATCTAAGTATGATTGGAAATATTGGTATACTACTGTGAAGAGGATGGCTGACAATAATCTTTGGATAATTTTGACTACTGTGGAGCCTCCTACTGACATTTTTTGCATCCATAGCTGTCGCCTAAACCTTCCACAGGATCTTTATTTAATTTGGCAACTTTGTTAATATGAAATTGACAATGGATGTCATTTGGATGGATCCGACTGCTGCTTTGCCATCCAAGCAGCAATTTTATTTTTATGATCATCTGTATTTTTGAGGCACCTTGATGGATTTTTATGAAATTTAATAAATAGGGATCTATTAAAGGGACCATGACAGGTTCCTGTTTTCAGATAGATTCAATGTATAGAGGCAATTTTTATTATCATGAAATGCTGCGAATAGGTTTCTTTTAAGGAGAGAATGCCGCCTTCTCATTTTCAGACGAATTTGACGTATTCTGCACCCCCCGGTGATCATTTTAAAAATTTGCATGTTTTTGACATCACCTTATCCATCCACCAAACCGCTTGAAGGATCATTTATTAAAACTGGGATGTATGTTCCTGATGAGAAGACTGAGGTTGACGTTGATTTTTGGACAGTTCGACTATGGCACTGCCTACTGTCATTTTTTTTGCATCCACTGCTGTATCTCCTTTACCTTTTGCAAGATCTTGTGAAATTTAGCAGATGTGTTCCTATAGATGGCAATTAACAGATGACGAGTTTCAGACCAATCCAACTACAGTTGTGCTCATAGTGGCAACTTTATTTTTTATATTTAGAGTTCCTTGCTGCTTTTTCAGAGATCATTATGAAAATTGGCTGTGTTCCTACTGACAAGAAAATGACTGACGTGAATTTTCAGACAGGCCCAACTACTGTGGTGCCCTCTAATGACATCATTTTCACATCTACGACTGTCAACTAAACCCCTTGCAAGATGTTTTTGAAATTTTGCAATAGTTGTCCTATTGACTTCGCAATAGATGGACGGATTTAACTACCGCTGAGGTTCCTAATGTCATTTTTATTTACATTTGCCTTTGTATCTTTGGAGTTCTTTGATGAATTTTCATGAAATTTGGCAAATAGCTTTGAGAAACGACGACACATTCCCCATGTATTCTGTGCCATCTAATGGCCATATGATACTAGTAAACAGCCCTAGAAGCACACCGCAGTTGTGGGTGGATTATTTCAACATTCCATGTTGCAGTCATGGTAGCACTTTGCATTGTGGTTCTCCACTCCCAAAACATGGGTTTTCGTAGATGGTGCAGCCAGCATAAGGATACGCTTTCAATGAAAAATAGACTTGTGGTTTGTTGATGCAGTAAGATTCTTTCAACACATTATTCAGTTGAACACAGAGCACAGGGGCATACAACTAGCTTCGCTAAATTCACATATGACTGTGTTACAATAACACTCACTAATCCCTAAATCACACAGCTGAAAGCTTATCTCTGGAGAGGTGGTGTAAACGAACCTTTACCACAAGTCAGAGAATACCATGCACCACAAGTGTTCTGAGCACGCACAAAGAACATTCATCGCAAGACCAGGACATTTCTTTGTTACAGATGTTCCCGCATGTGGCTTTAGCTCACCTTTCATGGTAAGGGTCCTGAGCACGGTAAGAATAGTATGGTTGAGCGGTTAGAGGATAGTGGCAAGAGTTGTGCACTACATGGAAATAGCTCTAATATCTCCCTTGATACGGTTTAAAATTGCACATAAGGCTTCGAATCTCAATGGATTTTATTGCATATCTTGTTCCTGGTGACTTCCCTCAGTGAAAACAAGGGCGTACTGTAGAAATTCTGTCACTTTGAAATGTGTGACTTTTTAGCACTTACTTTTGGAAAGAATAGCACCCAATATACACGGAGGAGTGCTACAAGAAATTCAAAGTCCTTGCCTTGTAAAGTGTTAGGACAGTCAATTCATTGTTATCTAAGAATAGTCAACAAAATGAGAACCAATGTTAGAACTTAGAGAAGAAGTGTCGCATTATGATGCCTCCAAGCACTTCATATCATTACTGCCTGCATACGCGCTACTCTGATTCAGAATCTATGGTTATGCAGTCTCTTACTGTATCTATCCTTTTTCTACTGCTGTCAAAGTTGCTGTCCTCTGAATCAGAAATGACCAGTGGCAATTTTTTCTTCCAAGTCAATGTTTCAAACTCATCAATAGAGTCTCCAACATTTTTATGACCGTCCGCCTTGTTGACACTTTCTTGAGCATCCCATTCGCCAACTGTCCCAATCTGATTCTTGGTTGTTCTTGATTTCTACTTTCTTTCTCTTTCGTTTACTGCTGCTGCCTTTGTCACCAAGCATTTTATTTTTTCTCTTTGAATTACCTTCACCAAACTCAGGTATTTCAATTGATGAAGTTTCATTCATTTTAAAAGATGTCCCCGACTTCTGGAAACTAAGTTTCGGTTTTGTACCTGGGGATTTCTCTGGTTTTCCTTTCGTTGTTTCTGAAGCTAAGTCTTTGTCCTTGCTTTTGACTTTTAACACCACAGATATCCTACTTAGAACAGGCTTGGCTGTAAGAATATTAAGTGAATATATTGTTACACCAAAATGCAGTCATCTAGGCAGAGAGATAGGAAACGGACGAAAGCAGTGCCACACAATTTCAGAGTGAGAAAGAAAAGAAAGCTATGCATTGCTTTCACATAGACATACTTATTAAACTTAAAAATGTTCTGGTGCTTGCATAACAAACCACTGCATACTCCAGCAGTTTGTCCCATAAGATATCCATAGCCATTTCTATATGATCATACACGCCATTCCATCTGTGTTCTGTAATGACTGCTGTATCTCTAAAACCTCACACAGGAACTTCATGAAACTTAATGTATTCCTATGAAGATGACAACAGATGACATCAATTTCTGGTGGATTCGACTATTGCCCTACCTTGTACATCAATGTACAGTTCAAAATGATGTAAAAGTTGTACTCTGAGTTTTTCAACTGTGTGGTGAAGTATTCACTCACCATAGTTCATGACCTTTGACCTACCTGCTATTATATAACTGATAGTGCTGTAAGGTGTAAAGTGAAAGTCCTCACGCACATGCCCCTCAAGTAGCAGATGCATCAGAACAGCTTCGCATTGTGAGCGCGTCAGTGACGGTTTGTTCACTGACTTCAAGCGCAGTAGAGGTGCCCCTTTCCCGAGCCAGGCGTCAACAAGTTTGAGAGCCGTCACTCGTTGGCCTTTGCTACTGGCATTCTGTAGAAGCTTATGAATGTCGTTGCAATGGCTGGTGATATCAAATTCTGAAGTTTCAACTGAAATGAAGAAGTACATTACAAGCTAAAAATGGTTTGACAAAATGACCCAGAATTCCCTGTCAAGATGGCGGGGCGTAATTCAAAATCATCATCAGAGCAGGCTGGTCTAATGACAGTAAATGAATGTGAATTAACAGTAAAGTTAGAGAGGTGGCTAAGCCGTTAGACACTTTGCGGCCCTAATAGTTATTACCAGTCATTTTTGTTAACAGAATAAGCCATCACGACAGGGAAAAGGAATTTTGTCCGATTACTTTTCTCTTGTGTAGTAAAAAGTCAGAATTGCAATCATGAGGTTGTGGGTCATAGATCATCGACAACAGATTCAGAACAAAGACATTTTACCAACTGTACACAAACGGCAAAGGTATTTTTAATATGAATGAAGCTTAGTGTCTATAGGAACGCGTAGAATGATGCAGCGGCATTTTCATCATTGACACTACTGTATGCAGTACTGTGAAATAAACAAAGTTGAAATGCCATTTTATTATTGTAAATTCCAAAAGTTAACGACTCATCATGCAACTTTCTTGTGAAAATAAAAAGAAGGCACCATTTAGATGCAGTGGCAGACGACAAACCTTTACAATTCTCGTCACAATGATCGCACATCCCGTTGCACTGCATCGAATCCCACGACTCTGCAAAGTGCATGGCTATCATCTGGCGACGACACCTGTTGGCGTCTACGCAGTACGCCACCATTTGGTAGAGATTCTGCTGCCCCGTAGACTCCATCACTGCCATGACGCTCTGGCGGAAAACATCAGCAAATCGGTAGTAGAGGATGCAGTGAGACTTCTCATCATCCCGACCTGCCATAACACAGTATGAGGTCAATGACTGCTTCTGTTAATACAGTAAATCTCGCATAAAAAGGGTCTCTGTTCAATTCAGATAAAGTTCTGCGACACAGCTTTTCTAATTCAGGCACTCAGCCCTTCAGATAAAATAAAGTCAGATTTCACCTTACCATGATCTTACTCGGGTAAACTCGGTGAATCTGAATTGAGTTTTACTGTATTCATATGCACGACAAACACCATAAACCTCGTTTCAACAATGAGCAGTATTGGTTTCTTGTTAATTCAAGTGCAGCTAATTTTTGCAGATGTAACATATTTGCAACGTATTTGTGAATGCAAGGCTTATCTTTCACTCCATAGGCAAAATTTGTGTGACATTGACAGTGGCACCTCTACAGCACCACCTTATTTTCTGACCATGCAGCATAGAGAACCTTAGATGTCAAATGGGAAACAAAACAGGGCACACTAAATACCTTCAGGAAGGTACAGACTGATTTCAAATTTCATTTCCACTTCCAAAATTCATTTAAAATACCTCAGATATTTCTGATGACCAATTTATGATGACAACAACAGCACAAATCAGTCGTAGAAAATTTTGGTGGTATTTTAATTGAGTTTTGGAAGCAAAGATGAAATTAGGAAGTAAAACAGTTAACAGAATTGTTTAATTGATCATTCTTCCTGAATTTCTTATCCTCTGTTTTTGAATATTCTACTTAAAATGCTGATCTCTTCTGCTAGTTCTGTTGGTCTCTCCCCTTTAAGAGCACTCCTGCAGGACTTACCAGCCCGTCCACTCTCCTGATAGAAGTTTTCCATAGATTTACTGAGTGAGTGATGTATGACGAATCGCACATTTGATTTGTCTATTCCCATTCCAAATGCTATTGTGGCAACCACAACCTGGAATACAGTAACAAAATTCGGGAATGGCAATCGAAACCTTAACACAAGCCGCAAAATTTCTTACCACTGACAAAGAACCCTTACCATGCACAATTTTTTGTGCAATACTAATTGCTCACGGTAAAGTATGTTTGTGCTTGGTACGAGATCTTGCAGTTCGCAGAGTTTTGCAGAGAAGACCAATAACTGTCTGCTTCGCTGTGTTTTGCATCTTGTGGTAACGGGTTCAGTTACCACTCCTGAATATGCAGCTGTGCTAAAAACAAGCAAATACGTCGGTTAAGGGTATTAAAGTAGATTAACGAAAGAAATAATAACAAAATCTAGTGCAAGCCCATAATCCTGCTTGAAAACATCTGAGATATTATCAGACATCAGATGAAACCAGCGACAATTTAAATTCTAAAATCGACACGTTTAACAAATCAACCGACAGCATCAACAGCAAATGAAGAACGGATACATACATAGCAAAAAAAGATCATCAAGTTATTTTCACGGTCACATCTTCTCTGTTCATTGATGAAGTACTAAAACCTGTTGACTTACTGTAACAATAATGTGATCTACAGATGATTTAGATTTTAGGAATCTGCAGACGTAGGATAACACAGATCCTAAGAAATAATGATAGAGAAGTATGACTATGGCTTCGCTCTACATGTTAGAAAATACATAAATGCAAAATTGAACATAATGCTAAACAACGTGAAAGCTCAGCATTATGTGACTACATGCAACCAAACAATAATTCTGCTTTAATGATTTTACAATCATTGGGTTACCAAAAGATTCAGATTTAGTTTTAGTTTGATTTCAACTAGCCATGCAACAACTTATTAAGGTTATGTTAATAGGCGAGTCGCAATTTGTTATTGCGGCTACAGCTCAAACCTACTTACATCAAGTTCATTATCTAGCCACCTGGTGTGCACTGACGTACGTTCGTGGCTCGACAAGTCGGCATGATAACACCCCGCTCTGATGCCACGCCTCTGTAACTCTGTTGTCACTAGTTCTGAATCTTTTCTTGTAAGACAATAGACAATACCTAAATTGAACAGATTATGCAAATTAGATACAATCCAAACTCATATAAAAACACTTCCACTAGGTCACCTGCGACTCCCTGTAGACATGAAGCTTGGCCTTCATAAGTTGGGGCCTGTCTTGATAAATAATCAATCTACAGATGGCTTAGTCTGCTTCATGAAACCAGGCTATGGTTGAGAGTCAGAAAATCTGTCCACAACTCAAGTTAAAAGACAGAAATACGCAGACAGAAGACAACACGTTTTGAGAAAAACTTTTGGCTATTCGTAGAGAGAAATCTAACTTTTACATAAGACAAAAGCCAATGCCTTCTCCGAGAAACAGCCCCAGGACTATACATTATTCCGCACTGTCATATTCACCAAGCTTAATGCCTAGGGCATTAGACATGTTTTTCAATTCAGAAAATTAAAAAATGCAAATATCATAGGGTGGGAATTAAGGAAAGAAAGAGCATTCAAATGTTATGTAATTTTTGGAAAGGTCACACTTGACACTTACTGTGACCGCTGAACTGCCAGTAGTCATGGAGACTGAACCAAGCGGCCAGGTTGTAACAGTCAAAGCCCTTCAATTCATTTGGCAGATGACATCTGAATCTATGTCTAAAAAGGTCATTGGATAAGTCAAGGGTTATTAGCTCACCCGACTGTTGGTTAAATCTGCGTTTAATCAAGTTTGAGATGTCTTCCATCACCTGCTCGTGTGTGTCCGGCTTTGTCTTGACCTGAACAAAAAAATGACAAAATACAGACAAGTCAACAAATCTACTGTACGACCCCACCAACCAGACTCCAGTCTAGAAACAACTGTGCTTGAATAGATTGGGGAGGCAGCTGTGATAATTTCTTAATCACGTCCCTGATATTCACCATCAAGATGACCATACCACCTGCAATGTTGTCAGTGTACGATGTATATAAAACCAATTGAATGATAAGAATTACATTATCAAAGCAATCAGCATTAAAGCAATCGACATCTAAGTAACTAAAACACATGCAGGAAAACTATTTATACTCACTACAGGAAAAATGTCACAGTAACACATTATTAACAGTCATATATCTTAAATGCTACCGGAACTAATAAATATCTGTTAGAAACTCAATGCATGACACATCAGCATGAGTGAGAGAGAGAGGGAGAGAGAGAGGGAGAGAGATTGTTTATTTGTACTTGGAGCTAAGCTCATTCGTACATTTTACATTGCTGCATTTGGTATAGGTGGCAATTTCATGTCTAGATATTCAATACATATATACATATTTACACGTTACAATGTTAGACTTTCCTGTCTAATACCATAAGCCTTTAATATAAATAAGGATAGTCTTCTCAAAAGATTTCCAGAGTTTGTTTTGAATAAGTATTTGGCGTTTTCGATGTCAATATGCTGTCGGGATATTTCTGGTAAAAAATTCATTCTAATGTTGTTAAGTACGGGGCACTTACATAATAAGTGTATTTCGTCTTCAACTTCTGAACGGTTGCAAATTTCGCAAAGTCTATCTTCCTTTGGAATGTCATCATCATGACTAATATAGCTGTCACTGTCATTATGGTCATCATTGTCATTATCACCATCACTGCCACCATCGCCATCAGCATCACCACAATCACTGCCGCCATCGCAATCGCCATCGCCACAATCACTGTCACCATCGCCATCACCAAAATCACTGTCACCACCAACAGTATCATCATCAGTATTGTCATTTCTATTATTGCAATTATTAACTAAAACTACAAATCAATTTTGATACTAGGAACGCACGGAATACTACAATATAACAAAACACTGTTTGAAATGCAAGTGCATCACAACAAAGATACCATTTTCTCTTTCTGTTATCGACAACAATAGTTTGAAATGCCTGCCAGGACCGAGTCTCCAAACATGGTCTTTCTGAACAACAACATTGAAGTAATAAGTATTACATTTCGGCGAACAAGCTTTCCTCAAATGCAAGTGATAGCCACCAGGTTGAATAAGACAACTGCCAGATGCCACCCACAGGTGATCATATGACCCAGAGCCCCTCAGTGCCCAACGAAGAGGCCAAGATGGGCTTGAAAGCTAGGCTCTTGGGGAAAAAACTTGGCCACCGAAAGGCAATAAATATTATTATAATACAACATAACAGTGCCAGTTAAGATCAATCACTCCACAATAATCAATATCTCGATCCTTAATATGAATCGTCTCGGCTGCAGAGAGACTGGGAAATTTTCCCCTCATTGTTTACCTCGTAATACAAGTTGGGCCTGTTGTAGGAAGCCCGAAACATGACGCAGTCTTCTATGCCAAGAATTTTCTTCACGTCTTCAACCACTTTAGTGGTCGCCGTGGCAGTTAATCCCAGAATGGGTACATCAGAAAACTGGCGCTTGAGTAGGCCAAGTTTTTTGTAATCTGAAAATTTTCAAAAAAAATTTAAACCTTTATCCAAGGTGATCTGGGTTACTATTTTGAAATACAGTGGAACCCACTTAATGTCAAACTGAATAGAATACTTATTACCATGAAATGTCAAAAAAATAATCACGTCCCATTAAACCCACGTAAACCAACCCACATAATATCATGCTTTGCGGTCATATTCCAGATATTGTCATTAAAAATCTGTAAAACTGATTCTCACCCGTTCCTTAGCATGTATACCTTTGCTTTTCTGTCTAAAACATAACCTAATTCATCTTAAATTCATTTGCCTTATCGGATCTCAATGCCTGAGGTAAAATCAATCGTTTCCTGTTAACCTGTCTCACTCCGAGATCTCCATTAATAGAAGCTTATTGGAGTCGTTACAATCACCACCAAGTTGAAAACCACTTAATGAAATATCACACTTATTATCATAATTTATGTCGAAACTGAAGGTTTGACATTAAGCGAACTCTACTACAGCGGATCAAGAGAATAAAGAGTTTGAAGGGATGAGTAGACAGACTGGAAATTTTACAAGTGTATCAAAGATAAAGTGAAGTAAAGATCCAACTTTAGCATGCCAACTTATGTGGCTTCTACTGTATTAAACATTACTCCCTTCAACAAGAGTAAACTTATACAAAGTGTAGGGCCACTCCATAAGACAAGTTAGCAGGAATACATAGTTATGGTAGAGATCCTCCAGTTCAGGATAGTCTCTAAAATTTGGGACACTAAATTTTCAAGCCAAATTTTCTTAACTCTGAAGATTGTGACATGGCTCTTCATCATGTATCTCAAATATTGGACACTTCCACTTTGTACACAGATATGAAATAAGACATGGCAGTTCATAAAAGAGTTGCCGATGCAACATTATCACGTGCCCTCATAGAGTGTAACATTCAATGATCATCTGTAGTTGATTGTAATTCTTGTGAAGGCCAACATTGCCCATTTCTAAAGTTTAGTACAAGCTCCAACCTTGAGCAAAATAGTTAATTTTTCCCTGTCCTAAATTGGAGAATTTTAGGAGGGGAACTTTTTGCTTTAGGCACTGTGCTAGACCAAGACTCATGAGAATGGATTACCATTTCAAGTAAGGATAATTTTCATAATTTGATATAGAGTCCAAAAATTTTCAAGGAAATGTTTCAGGTAAATTAGGCTCCTGGGTATGCGAGAACAGACTCACCTGGTCGAAAATCGTGACCCCACTGCGAACAGCAATGTACTTCGTCAATAGCTATCCTAGCGAGCAAACCCAAGCTATGCATTTTCTCCAGCTTGGCTAGGAAACGCTTACTCTTTGCAATCCTTTCAGGGGTTACGTACAGCAGTTTCAATGATGTGTCCTTGTTGGTCATTTCCTTCATGATGTGGTTGACGGTTTCTCTTGTTGATGATGCACAGATTAGAGCAGCGTTCACTCCAAGACTGTGAAGTGCATGCAACTGGTCCTCCATCAGTGATACCAAAGGCGATATCACCAGGGTGATACCTAAAGACGAGAAGATTAGTATAAAGATACTATCGTGGATATCAGCCATCACTTATGAGCATCAAGAATTAGACCAACTAAGAGCGAATTCAAAGAGCATTAGACCCATCCTGGATAGAACTCTCCTTTTTCGCGGAGGTATAAAAAGCATTCAGCATCTGCCATACTTTTCCAAATACGGGCATTACCAAACTTATCGAAGAAAAAACAACCTACATTGCACATACAGCACTGATATTTGGCCTTTTGACCTTTCTTTGAAAGCATTGCAAATCAAAATGCAATAATGCATCAAGTTCGCCTGTACTGCAACAATGATGAACATAATAATTAAGGAATAAAGTAATCATTAGTACATTTGAATTTAACAAGACAAGACAAGTGCTTGACACATGTGTTGCCAGCTCTTCCAAAGCCCAGAAATCACATCTAATCTGATTAAGCAACAAGTAAAGACCATTTTTATAGGTAGCAAGTCATAATTAAAAGATAATTTTTTAACAGCTTTACCACATTAAACTTTAAGAAAAAAGCGCTTTAAGTTGCACGGCTGCCAACCCATTAAACACACCATGTGTAACCTTCATGTTAAAAACTGGTATTTTGTTTGATTTCCAAAATTTTCAGACAGTCTAAATTTCCATCAAAAGATGGCGTGATACGCCAAAAGATAGTGTGATACATCAAATACAACAAATTTCAGTTTCACAAACTGCTCATTACATTAGCATTTTTTGGCTTTTGTGCGGTCAGCATTATTTCTCCCCACCAGATGACGACCCAGCAAATCTCTAGATCTCCGTGTAATTCCTGATCCATGCTGATGCTGTGTTCAGTGCTGAAATCAGCATGACGAAACGTGAATTCATTTTCCCAGTTTCTAAATGTAATCAAAATCCAAGGAATATTCGACTATTTCTGTCACTTTCTGACTAGTGTTTTGTGCTTTGATCTTCATCAATCAAGTGCTGTAAAACTCGGATAATTTTAAACATATCAGTTAATTTTTGAAAGAGAAATAAATACTCAAAATCTGCAACATTTGTGAACCTCTAAGTGGATTTTAAGACCATAAAAGTGGGAAGAACAAAATCTGTAAGAGTTGGCAGGCTTGGTATTGCATGACATTTGGATACAACAAAGCTAAGCAGAGATTTCGCTATTTTTGGTAGGTCTTAAACATTTGAAGAGTTAAAATCTGTCCAGAGATTTTGAAAATCAGCCAGACAAAATTCTCAATTGGAGGAGGGGTTTATACAGGATTCCATAATGAAGAGTCCAAATTTTCCAAGACGGAACAGGCCTTGTTCCTACCAGCATTGGCATGTTGTTTCATAAATAAAAAATAACTGCAGGCGATCTGGTACACGTTTTACCAGACATGCGCAGGCCGCGTATGTGGGCCCACTGCACCTGTTACCATTTTTGTACGTTATTAATATATTGTTAATAGTTAAAAACCGAGCTGAGCAGCTAGAGACCTGATTCAAGGGTCTACCAATGTGGCCCAGTGGGACTCGTACCAACTACCTCGAGAGAGAAAGCGGCCACCTATCACACTAGGCTACACTGCCTCCTCTAGGAGTTTCATAAGGAAAGATCGAGACGGCACTAGCCAGATCTGCTCACCCCGAAAACGCATACATCGTGCACTGCCGCGGCCAAAGTAAAGAGTTGTGAACAGCATGATAGTCTTTCACAGGGGATAACCATAAATATCGGATCAGCCAATGAAACACCTTATAAGTTAATCAGATGAGTTCAATTTCAGTTGGCTGATGACATGACAAAATGCACCAAAAGCAATTATAGTATTCGTCTGAGCGAGCAATGTGCTAGCAACACCCAATAAGATTGGAGAATGGTGACCAAACTTTGGCCTAAATTGATCGACAAAGAAAACAAAAAATTTTGAACGGAGTGTTTCTTTGCCTTAAATAATCAAGTTCGCAACAATCATAAAGGCCAAAGAGCATGATTCTGTCTACTTCATTCTCAGAAATCAATCCAGCAAATGTCTGGACTGAAGCAAAATCAATCAGACATAGTGAAATTAAATCGGACCTAGTCCGATTGTCGACACTTAACAAAATCACTGGTTTAGGTGTTACCGCATTTCTAAGCTGAGTTCCAGCAGCACCCATGGCGGTGGCCACAAGAAATTAATCACACAGTGTGCCATGCAGGGTATATCATGAATTCATCTCATGCAATAGCCCACTAGAGGTCATAGTGACATGGTCACGGCAGCATCCTTTTTTCATTTACAGTAATTATCCACTTATTTCATACAAAAATTATTGCCAAAATTGCCATTTTTCTGAAACTTAACAATAAAATTTTACGTGTCGGTCATATTGTGTACTAAATACATGAATAAGTACTGTAGTCAAGCTTTTATCTTACCTTTAGATATAATACTGGGCAACTGGTAGCACAAGCTTTTACCACCCCCTGTTGGCATGATAAGAATACAATCACGTCTGCTCATTGTAGCATTCATGGTGGGCAACTGCAGAGGTCGATAGGAGGTCAGCTTGAAGACACTGGATCGCATCTTGTCCATGGCAGCCGACCACTTGTGATCTGAATTATAAAGTTTTCACTGTTCCCAAATTCATGTTTTCATGACATTTTGAAAGTATCCAAAAATGTATATTGTGCATGTCTTCCAAAATTCTAACATACAAATAATTCTCTCCGAAAGCTTTATTTTCAGTGAGAAGTTTGTTCACACTTTTCATTGCCAGAGAGTGAATTGAGCACAAAGAACACAATCCTTCGAATGCGGAAGGAGGCTATAAGCAACTCACTAACAGCTATACATTACTAGTACGTGTTTGGGAATTATGTCACAGTTTTTATTCTAAAGCAGCTACAAACCTTTGCTGCATCAGAGAAACTAACTCTTGATTTAGACAGCTTGCAGCTATCAAATTGATTTCAACTTGATCCAAACTTGAATAAAAAAACGGTTTCTAAGATTGAAAAAAACAGCATTTCACAATTACCCAGCCTGGTGTTTAAAGTGAGACGCTGTGACAAGCCAACTTACAAGCCCTAGCGTGCGTTCAGTAACGCTAGGAGCTACGCTAGGACCACTACATAAAATCTAGCCAAAGTCACGTGATCCTACTTAAAATACACGGCAATATCTCACGTAATCTTGTAGTCTTGCTTTTTAGCGAGGTCCTAGCGTTACTGAATAGGAGGCCGGTTTACTTCAGACCCTGCCTGGTGTTTAAAGTGGCACACCATGACAAGCCAACTTACAAGCCATGGTTTCACGCAATAACGAACTGCCGGTTCTTTGAAAGCCCGGAGATCATCTTTCATTTGTCCGAGAAACAATTTGAGATGAATTTAATGAAGTTCTGAAAGTTGTCTGAATTTAAAGTTGAGTTTTCGTGATGGAAATCTTACAAACAACTCAGAAGGTAATGACACTCTAAATTCTGACTTTGACATCATACGACTATGACCTAGAGAGCCCACAGTAAGAAAACCTCTTCAGGTAAACCTCGTGTTTGTGTTTTGGTATTTATAATTATTTCTAGTACCCAATTACACCAGAGTTTGTGCATCTGTAAAGTTAATCAAAGAAGGGTGACATTTCAAACATCAGCCTGTAATGATAAAAAAACAAGGGTGCACTTGTTATTGTAAAAAATAGGTTGCATTTGAGACTAAGGTCAAAATATTTGCTTGCCAGATCAACTAACACAGCTCAGAAGATCACAGTGAGGAACTAAGTAGTACTATATAATCAAACGATATATAATGTATAATCTGACAGTTATATTCATTATTTGAACTTCTTTAAAAGACTGGGTGACCACTTCAGTGAATACTCTGATTTGCAAGTCAAAAATAATTACATGACGTAAAATACAGAGAGCAATGAACAATTAGATTAAAAAGATTAATCAAAAAAATAAATTAGTATAAAAATTAGTTAATATCTACAATTCGATGAATAAATAAGATAAAATGAAGCAAAATAATGATGAACTGAGACTTACAGTCCCAAACCATGCACAAAGCCCCAGTAATTCTGTTTGAAGACATGGACATTGGGCGCGTTTGCGACTGCAGTCTCCGGCGCATTGTAAGCGACAGCACCTCTGTAGGCAAAAGTAATCTTTTGCCAGTCGTTTTTAGGTTTATCTGATACCAGACAGCCATATTAGAAGAGACGGCAAACATGACTTGAGCAGTGATATTACTATAACAGTTTACCAGTAATTGCCAAAGAAATGCTTATTAATAAAAGAATTGTCTCTTCCCTGATTTTGTTCATGGGATGGGCCCCATAAAAGACGTTCACAAGATATACCACTCAGAAAGGTGATTTTCACCTCTAGTTTCCATATGAAAGGGAGACTTTCCACCAAAATTCCCCCCAAAAGGATTCACTTTAGAAGTTCGAAACCCTAAGGTCCCTTTTTTCTCCAATGCAAACCTACAGAAGGGTTTTCAATATTTCATATATTTGAAAAAATGTTTGTGAATAATGCATTCGTTTTTAACAACGTTGTATCTCTTCCTATACAATTTCAGACTTAATAGGGTAACAAAAATTCAACTGGCCAAGAATCCCTACAAAATGAATTAAATCCTCCAACAGGTAGCACTTCTGGAACAAAATCCCATGAAACCGGGACTTTTTCATGAGAGTCCCTTACAAATAGGACCGTTTTTCAAAGTCTAAATGGGTGGGTATCCTTTTTCTCCAGCCATCACCCACAAAAAATATAATCCAGTCACCTCCAGGGCTATTCACCATACATTCCGTGGTATCAGCAGCAGCTTTTCAGTTTTGGAAAATACTGAAAAAGTACAGCTGTCACTGAGTGAAGCAGTACAAGTTAACCCAACTCCAAAATTACTGCATCATCTTTCCATGACTGAAACGTATGCACCAAATTTCCAGATCATTCCAGTCATTTGGTACATACTGAGAGGCAGATGCCAGACACCGCATGCAGGAGAAATAGGAATGGTGGTAATGAGTGCAACATATATGTATAAGTAACTTATGTGGGTGTTTAAAGTGCTGTAATACAGGTTCATTACATAAGAACAGTACATTATATTTTTATAACAAATACAACACAAAATGTTGTAACAATACACTTCCAGGGATGTTTATTTTAGTACTACAAAAATGGCCACTACATGGCACAGGATATGTCAAACTTGTCCAAAATGGGAAGGCATTGTCATATTGCCTATACAAAACTGCTTTCCAAATTTCATGAAAATCCACAGAGGAACTCCAAAGATACAGCGTCAAACGTAAACAAGAGCAACGCAGAGCGTTGAAATGCGCCCACAATTGCACCGCATACGGTATCCTTCTAGGGTTGTTTATTGGTACCATAAAGTGGCCAGTAGAGGGCATATATGTAGNTCGAAAACACTAAAAATGGCCACTAGGTGGTGCAAACTATGTCGAATCCATCTGAAAACGGCAGGATAGCGTCATCTCACTACTAGGTGCCTACATACCAAATTTCATGAAAATCCGTTCAGGACTTTTGAAGATACAAAGGTAAGCGAAAAAAAATTAAAATTGCCACTAGGGGGCACACCGGTAGTCGGATCCGTCCGAAAGTTCGCACATGCCGTCCCATTCATAAATGAAACATATGTGCCAAATTTCATGAGCGTATGTCAAAGGGTTTTGGAGATAGAGCAGCGGACGCCAGACGCCGGACGGACGCCGCCCGGAGGGACGGACGGACGGACGAACAGAGATGACGGCATAATGCGTCCACATATAAATATGTGGGCGCATAAAAAAATCATCAAAGATCCACAAGGAGGCACAGTGGTAGTTAGATCCATTCAAAAGAAGTGATCTGCTTTCAAGCTCATAGGAATAAACCTACCACATTTTACAAAGTTCCTGCAGATGTAAAAAATGCCACTAGGTGGTGTCACAGTAGTTGGACCCGCCCGAAAACCAACATCAGCCATCAATAGGATCACATCTCCCAACGTTTATAATTGTCCTTACAGTGGTTTGACAGATAAAAGGTACATGCCAAATAGCGGGTATAGAATACATCGAATGTGTTCAAAAATGACTACGTGTGGTCATCTGCTTAAGAGAATCCTATTTGCCGAGTTTCTAAAAATCAGTCAAGGAATTCAAAGATACTGAGATAAATGTAAAAAATAAAATTGCCAATGCATAGCAGTAGTCGAATCGGTTCAAAACTTGTCGTCTTATATTGTCAGTTTAATAGGAATTCATCTGCCAAATCTCATAAGATCTTGCCAGATGTAACAGCAGACGCAAGATGTCAAGACGCCAGACACAAGTGCCCGGTTGCTTGAAACACTCCCAAACAGGGACTCAAAGTCCCCTAAATGTTTCGCAAATTTTTTTTGTTTTTTACTCACAGATGTAATATTTATCTATCATTTTATCTTCATTATGAGCTCTTCTTTGACTAATGACATTTTCTATAGCTAAAAACTGAGCCCTAAATTCAGTCAAAATAATTAGGGACTTAGTTCTTAAATTGGGGGCGTTGCATGAAAAGATCCCCACTTATTTCCAAGAATATAGAGAATTCAACATAGAGTTCACTCTCGATTTGTATCAAAGTCAAAAATTGACTAAGTAATGAAACTCAAACAACATAAGAATGGACAATCAATATTTTCACAAGCCCACAAATATGCAGTAGATTTAGGGAACTTAGTTTTAACTTAAAAGTCACTATTTGGGATTGTTTCATGCAACCGGGCACAGACATCTAGACAGAGATGACAGCAATTCTCACCTACATATGTACATGTGGGAAAATGATAAGTATCTAGCAATTAAACAGTGGGTCAATTCATGCGAGTCTTTTTGTGGTGTTTAGGGGCATTTTCCTTGAGTGAACACAGGTAATAATTTAACGGGCAATTGTTACGTTTTAGACTTCTGGAAAAAAACTGGCAAAAACAACTTGCATGAATGGGCCTTGGGGAACATTAAAATTATGATATACCGTATATGGCCAGGCTTTTAAAACACCTAATATCATGACTGGGCCTTTTAGATAAAATTAGAATAGATTCCTGGCAAATTGGTAAGGTTTGTCACTCATGAAAAACTCATTAGGCAATTTCGAAGGCTGCACCCTAATACGAAATTTCCAAAACTATTTCAAAAATGCAGAAGTTTTACAAGTAACTGAGATTACTAACATTCACAACTTACGCCGTCATAGTACAAAGATGACCGGAGTTTTTAACTGGCAACTATCTACACACCATCAAACTCACCCGCTTTATAGAAGTCTTGCTGATGTTGCCATGCCGATGAAGAATTCTTAGCAATCTGTTGTTGAAGTTCATCTCTCTTTCTCAGGAGATTCTGTTGGCTTGTCAACAACCGGTCAATTTCATCAGATATGCTAGTCAGCTTAGTTGTGACCAAATTGAGCTCTCGTTTCAAGTCTAGAAACAAAAATGCCCAAAACCACCATATACCTTGTTTCTTTATCATTTTTTATATTTTTTGACATGTAACAACACTGTCAGCCTATAAGATTCTTTCAATATATCATTATATGCCTCAAATGGGAATCTAAATTTCAAAAAAAAACAATGAAACAAGATGGTCAAATTTCTTAACCTTCAAACCCGAATATGAGGTGCCATTTGTAAATTTATAGCACATTCTTCATGTTTACACAGTATAAATAATTGACTATTCAGTTAAAGCGATAGCTGCTACAAGCGCATGTTCGTCAAAGAATTTAACTTTTGATTTAGACCACTTAGTGAGTACAAAATTGATCTCAATATTTGCTCCTAGCTCAGATGGGACGTGTGTCTGGCTTCGCAAAGTAAAAATTCTAGATATTCAAAATTTAATAGTTTAGCTATTCAGTTGGAGCTAAAGGTAAGTTGGGTAAGACCATGCCAATTGCAAAATGGCAGTATCCTTGCTGGTACAAAATAAGCAAATCCCAAAGCATCAAACATGTTGTCACTGAGAAATCTAATCAACATCAGACATAAATTTATATTTTTTTCATTTTTCTAAGGCTTTTCTTCTTGTCAAGGACCACAATTTCTAAAAACATTGTCTGACATCAGCTGTGGTACAGCATTTAACAAGAGCAATGCAGAGTGTTGAAATGCGCCCATGCCTGCACCGCAAACAGTATGCTTCTATGTTTATTAGTATCATAAAAATGGTCATTGGATGGCAGAGAATACATTGAACCCATCAGAAAATGGGAATTCGCTATCATCTCCATTTGCCAAATTTCACGGCAACCTATCAAAAAACTCCAAAGATACAATAGGCAAACGCAAAAAAAACAACAAATGGCCATTAGGAACCACAGCAGTAGTCTAATCTGTCCACCTGTTGTCAAGTTAATAGGAAATCAATGCAGCTGCAAAGTTTCAAAAACATCTCGCAAAAGGGTTTAGGTGGTCAGCCGTAGATGCGAAAAAAGTGTCAATAGGGGGTACCACAGTAGTTAGACACATCTGAAAGTCTATGTCAGTCTACTAACGTCAGTACAAACACACCTGCCAATTATCATAATGATCATCTGTAGTTTGGCAAATACGGAAGCAGACGGCAAAGTCAGACTAAAACATAATTCAAATTGCCAGTTCGTGCAGCATACGTCGAACCTATCACAAAATGGAAAGGTGCCGTCATCTTGATAACAGAAACTTGTTTGCCAAATTTCACGAAAAAGCATCAAGCAACTCGGAAGTTACAGAGGCAAAATTAAAAATAAAATTGCCACCAGGGAGCGCAGCTGTAGCTGGACTGATCTGAAACTCACCGTCATCTGATACCATCTTTATAGGAACAAATCTGCCAAATTTCACAAAGATCTTGCAACGGGTAAAGGAAATGCAGTCATGGATGCAAAAAACGGAATTGCCAGTGTAGTCAAACACATCTACAAAATCAACGTCAGTCTCGGTCTTCTCTTGGAGAACAAATGCCCTAATTTTAATAACGATCCTTCAAGCGGTTTGGCGGATGGAGAGGGTGACATCAAAAAAGTACTCAGGAAACTTTTTAAATGACCAATTTAATCCATCCGAAAATGAGGTGTCGCCATCTCCTTTATAGAAACCTATTTGCAAAATTTCATGATGATAAAAACGGCTACCATACGTCTAATCTATCTGAAAATGGGAACCTGTTATCGTCTCATTAATAGAAAACCTATTTATAAAATTTCATAAATGATACAGAATACAGCTGAAAAAATAAAATTGCCAATACGGGGGTAGAGTGGTACAGTAGCTGGATCTGCCTAAATGTCGCCACCACACATCACCAACTTCTTATAAACACAAGAGCCTCCTTTCACAAAGATAACTGCAGGGGGTATAGGAGATACACCCATGCACGCTAAAAAAAAAAAAAAATTGCCACTAGGAGGCGTCACAGTAGTTGAAATCCTCCAAAAATCATCAGAGGTCCAATTTGAAGTTGGAACACATAAATATGCTAATTTCCACTCATTCTTAGAGTGCTTTGGTTGATAGAAGGGTGGACAACAAAAAACAGACTTGAAAACAGTAAAAATGGCCACTAGGTAGCACAAAATACGTCAAATCTATCCAAAAACAGAAAGGTAGTATTATCTCACTAATAAATACCTATTTGCTATATTTTATGAAAATTTGTTAAGGACCTCTGAAGAGATGTAAACCTAAAAAACTGACATTGCCACTAAGGGACACTACGGTGGTCCGAACCATACGAAAATTCGCTCATGCTATCACATCCATGAATTAAACATATCTTCAAATATTCATGAACATACATTGATGGGCTTTGGAGATAGAGCAGCGGACACCAGATGAACATCGGACAGACGGACAGGTATGACGGCATAAATGTGCCCACATACGTGGACGCATAAAAATTATTAAGCTATTGCTTTTCATGAAACCTTGAAATGTCACTTGTCTGCCATATTTTGTCCTAAATTAATGACATTTTACCGTAGAGTTGTACTAACCTATTTAAATCTGAACAGCCATTTCCGACATAGCGATGTCATGTTAAAGTTTGCTACATCCCGAGATGGACAGAGATTTCAAAACAAAGGCAAATCACAGCCTTATTTAAATTCTTTGCCATCCCCATGCCATCAAATCTCTTTAACAGTAGTTGGATGTACAGCTCTCGTATGAGATCTAAAACCTTTAGCCAATTCTATTCGAAATTGTTGCAAGTTAATACTAGTATATTAGGTGCTATGGCAGAACTCATTTTGTGTGAGTGTCTAGCGGAGATAAGCACAAGGATTGATTTGACTTGTAAATTTACTGCAATTTTTCATGGAAGAGAACAGATTAGTGTAGTTGTAAAAGTGTCATTTGTGAGAGGTAAATGTATCATTCATGGGGGCATTCGTTGTTCTTGATATCCTTGGTGCAAAGCTGTATACAAGAAATATTTTGACGACAGCCTTCATACAGCTAGCTGGCTGGTTAGCTATGTCCTTGTGTGAGGACTCGCAATTTTCAACAATTGTTACTAATTCCTACATCTCGCAACAGAGGCAGGTTCTCAGATCAAGGTGAAGTTCGTCATAAGAATTTCACTATTTAAGGATGAAAGGACAACTTACAGAACAATCTCCTGAATAGGAGAATTTGAGTTCAAACATATGGAAATAAATGGGACAAAAGCTGGCTGACAGTTTCGTAGTAACTTCCTAGCATGGAATACAATGAAGTACCCCCACAGAAGATGTCGACATCACGCCCCGAATGGACACTATGACTTAAATTTAAAATCCCCTGTTAAGACACACTGCTCAGCATTTAGACACCCTGTTCACCATTTGAACCCCAAAGTAAAGAAAGCAAGTAGGCATTGTTGTCTCTTTTAACTTGTTATCACCACCCCTGGGAGCTCAATGGCCTTTTCAGATTCATTTCCTTTCATTAACAATTTTCTGTTTATTTTGTGAAAATAGAAGCATTTACCACAACACACACGTGCTTAAATTACAACAGGAAGTAAGCAGATGGAAGTCAGAGTTGTTCTGCAAAAATCTGGCAAGACCGATGAAATACATGCCACCAGTATATGCGACCATCTGCATTCTATGGTTTGTTTGTTGCCGGGAGAATTGGACTTAGAGCATGAGTGTTCATATAAGGGAAGAACTTGGAGCGGTTCACTTAAGATATTGATAATGGGGCACAGCAGTACAAACTCTTTTAAGTTTTTTTAATTGACAATTATTACGCTGAACCAGCAACATGGGAAACCCGGTATTTTTAGTTTTGGCAACCTCAGACTTTCTTTGGCAACCTCAGACTTTCTTTGGCGACCTCAGATTTTTGCCAGGTCGCCAAATGTGGCTTGACATAAAGCTAAGTGTCAAGCGCTCCATTCCAACTCAAGCTGCCATTAACCTGTTATTAAAGTTCTGACAGTAGAATGAAATGGCACAGCCAACATGTGAAGACTTTTAAACCTCATACAGTAATGTTGAGCATCTGACAGTGTCATTAAAGCATTTTAATGTTTATAAACTGCCAGGGCCAATGTGGGAATCGAACCTACACTGGGCTGACTGCACATACATCAGTTAACAAGTGGCTGAATCGTATGAGCCAAAGAGCAACTTACGGTAGATATTAATTTCATCTACAACGCTGCTGTCATTTTTCGAAAGCATTGTGGGATGGTTTTTCAGCTTGTAAAAAATGGGAGATATTGCATCTAAATTGACAGAGCACAGCCTGGCAGAACTCTACATCATTTCACAAGAGTACAGAAGAACTGAAAGCACATTTCCACTGCTGCATGCTGGTGTGAGTACAAATAAGCCACTATCAAGCACAAATGAAATGCTGAATGCGAGCCCCAAAATGAATGGAACAAGTAATTACACATTTATTAGAAATTTACTCGTTTCTGGGGCTATGTGCGCGAAATATGATTTGTCTTTCACACGTTGTTGCTAACGCAAAGTGTAGGCCTACTCCAGCGATTCAAGTACTTGAACTCGTGCGTGCGCACCACTTCAAAGCTGCACATCAAAAGAGAACAGCGACAGAGTCCTAAATGAAAGAGTGTAACGGCTTGACTGTAAATCATCCGGGTGTCAGTGGTTTATTTGAAAATAAACTCATAGATTTCCCGACAGTTATAAAAGCCCCGATATAGTAACCCAAAACTGATGTTTTCCTGTTCCGATGTTTGCCGAGGTCGATGTTCCCTAAACCCTATATTCTATGCCCATAGCCAGCTATTGCAACTAAACGGGTACTAGATGCAAAATTGTGGTCAGCGAACTTTTTATTCTTCTCTTCATACACCCTCCTCCCCCCGCAACTTTTCGCTCCCCGGACCACCGTCGCCGTAAAATGTTCAGACTCCAATAGAAACAATCTTGTTCCGGCTGAAGCCGGCAATTAAAAACAAAATTATTCTGGGTGGCTAAAAAGGGTACAGTGTAGGTGGTAACGATATCCAGAAAGCCACCCCTACTAGATGGAGATTGCCTTGCAAAATCACATTGTTATAACGTTTCTTACCATTGCAGTCTTCCAGTACCTTATTACTGCAAACACTCAGTTTAACCACTGTGCTCACGCACAAGCCTACTCCCTACCTTTGAAGTGTTTCATAATAAGCGCTCACTGATCTACTAAGCATTCCCCCTCAACTTTTGAGAATTTCCAATTAAGCGCCCACAGTTCAGGCTGGCGCTCATCATAGCGCACTCCAAACGACAGCGCGTGGTTTAAAATTGACACGCAGCCTATATGGTGTGTCACTCTCATTTTAAAACAAATTCAGTTTTCAAAAACCGTCGATTCTCAACATGTAAAAACCAAATCCCGGCTTTGTTTTATACCTCCGAAAGAATGTTACCACTAGTCACATGAGTGTCATTTTGCGACTGACCTATTTTTCCCGTACTTGGAGGGTATTGAGGAGCAAGCTCGCCATTACCTGATGGAAACCCGCACGGAGGGAATCGGGAATTATTTCGAGGCTATTCATTTCATGGAAAACTAATTGTTGAGTACGTAAACAGCATAAGTACCACATTTTTGTGGTGGAATTTGCACCAAATTGTTCCTGCACATCCAAATAGGTCATTCGGTTAGGGCATCGTTTCACGGATTTTTTCGATAGATATTTTTCAAACATTGAGTTAAGATGCAAATTTTGGGCTGCGAACAAAAAGTGGAGGGAATTTGCACACCGAGTTAGTTTGAATCTTTAACGACTTTGATGACCGCCAGCAGCATGTCAGACCTAGCAAAATCCCGGATACTTTTTCAATGGGCATTTTCTCCCTATTCACATCGCAAACTTAGCTACTCGAATGCACATGTCAGTTAGAGAGCACTGATTCAACTTTCACGTCGGCAACTTGCCTTGCACTCTAAAGCCTTTCAATGGCGGCCGTGAAGAACAGTAACGCCGTACTTGTATGAACGAAGTCAATTTTGCAATCTGAAATTTGTGAGTATTTAACGCTGCAGGTAAGAGCATAATCTAAACATTTTCACGATGATCTGAAAAATAAATTTTGGTGCGTAAAAATGGCGGGAAAATTTTGCGGCCTGGCATTTATGAATGCGAGCTGGATTTTGAAAATGCGACTTGGGATTTTGGCTAGGTCGCAAAATGCAACCTGGCGATGTTAATGGCGTCGAGCCCTGATGCGGGATGTGAAATTCGTCACCTTCCCAACATCAGTGAGAGACACGATAATGTATCTGATATCCAAAACGAGGTCACAGACTTTTTTAACCCTGGACAAAAGAAAGTTCTACCACCTTGTAATTTGGGACGCCACTATATTCCGGTACTTAGCAACAATTGAAATCGGGAATATTTCGACGACCATACATCTCGACGTTTTCCAACATGATCTAAGAAAATGTACCAGACATTCCAAAACTTGGCCAATGAAAACAATGCGCTTTCTTACCTCTACAACAAAGGAGAATTCTATTGCTGTAGTATCTGGAATGGACCTATTGGGGGTTGGCCAATTTTAAAATTGTGAATTCGAAAATGGTGCATGCATGCATTGCTTGTGACGTGAGGTGGTAACAGAAACAGGACAAGAAGTATTGTGATACCCAAATTTTATAATGGTAAAGGCCCATAATTTGATTTTCGTTTTTAATTCAACTAAACAAAGCAAAATGCAGCTGTAGCCTCTAGGTGTGTATTTTTGTCCAGCTCCGGGTGAATTAATGTAGCATAACATTGTAACAGAAGTGTGAATCAATTTCACCAACAATCACGAGTGCAGAGCCTTTAGACTTTGACTGGGTGTTTAATGATGCAGTTGCTTCCTTGGCTGCAGTAGTGTTGCACTGCATCTATTATGGACTGTTCATCAACAACAAGTAAACTCACGATCATTATTTTCCATGGAGGCAGACATCTTGAAGTAGGAAGCAGTCTGTAGCCAGTGTTGAGTAGGCCTATTTACAACTGGTCATGTGGGCCTACACAACATGGACATTGCTTATCGGACATCAATTTTCAATTTGATGTCTAACTAACATATTTTACGAAATAGCAAGTTTATCTATAGGCCTACTGTGAATTCCTTCGCGATAAAAAATGGAAAATGGTGTTATGACGTCAGAGATTCATGAAAATACTGTTTTTTAAATTGGTGTTCCATTTAATTTGGCATGTTTCTCCGGATTGCATTTTCCGTCACAAATTTTTGTTTCGTCCATGTCAACAACCAACATTTCTCGTGATATAAAGCACTTTTGATGGGTTTTGCTTTACTGCCGGGTCACGTGACACATGTGTTATCTCAGGACAGACCTGCGTAAGGAAAGTGAACTTTTGACTGTGATGCGATGAGAGAAATGTTATCATTTCTGTGCGATCTAAAATAAATGCTCTCTTAAATATGAGGCGAACATGAGAAATGGATTATATGTAATCATGGAACGTGTCTAAATTCAATGTTATGATGGAAGTTGCTTCAGAAGATCAAAACTTACAGGCAGTTCTCGGTAAGTCCACGTTCAAATGTTCTCGACTTTGTTGACATGTTTTGATCTTTTGGTTTTACATGTTGTTCTGTCGTATGGGGTCACTGTAGCCCCAGAGTCATGTATTGTGATTTAAGGACTATTCTTTGTAGTTAATTTTATTTGTTTTTGCCAAGAACTGTTTAATTGTGTTATTTTTGCTGTGACTAAACAACATAACTTGACTGTGGCTAAACAACATAACTTGACTGTGGCTAAACAACGTGCGGCAGGCCTACACTCTGTCTCTGTTACTTAACTCAGTCAGAGTGTGACTGTCAATATTCAGGCCTATCGTAGCGCACTGTTCTCACCAGGCTTTCCATCATGTTCAGATTTTGAGCCACCATGTTCAATTTTTTATTGATTGCCGCCACTTGTAAAACGTTGAGTGTCATATGGCATGCAGTGTGAATCTCACCATAATTTTTACCTATCTATTATGTAATTATTCTCAAAATTGTTTCACCTAATTTCTGATTGACGTCATTCCTTCCTTCCCGCTTCACTGGTGAGAACACTGGGTATACCGAACACTGAAGTGGAATGAAACTGCATTCATTATACCAGTAGCTATAATTGAAAGTGTTATTGTAACCGTACCTAAAGCCATGTCTAGGAATGATATCAATAAATACTTGTTTCTAGTTTGTATCAATTTCTGCTTTCAAACATGTGACATAAAACGCTTCAATATTGTGATAGCATAGAAACGCCTTTCACTTTAGAGCAATTTCAAATTCTGACGCACTTGCATGTCAGGTGTAGTTGAAAAGGACAGAATACATTTTTTCCATTTATGAATAATTTCAGACATTGGACATTTTTCCAGAAATTATTTAAATATCTAGCCTTGAAACAGTTAGGTGAATTGTCAGCATGAAGTTCGCGTTTAGAATTTAAATATTAAAAACATTGGTAATTCCCTCTGCATAAAATCTCAGCCTAAGACACGGTGAGCTGCAAGTGGTGGTGAAAACTGTCCACAAACTACTCTGTCGCCATAGGACCATCTGGTGACAGGCTGACTATGTATTCCATTGTGTTTGGCGCTATATCGAAAAATGTCTAATGTTGGATCCTAGTAACTGTATATATAGAAAAGTGTGTGTGTGGTGTGGATTAAGATTGAGCTAAAACTGGTACATAGTTTTAGTTTGAAGGTTTAGAAGGTTTAGGAATAGGAAAAATAGAATTGTACAGATTACACTTTGCTTCCCTGTGGAAAGTGACAAGTGCAGCAAAACTAGTTTCCAGGCATGGAGTAAGTTGGAATATGAAAAAGGATAAATCTCGACAAAACCAAATATAAAACGATGAGGTAAACTTCACATTTGACATTTGAGTGATAACAGAATTTTATTATTAAACTTTCTTAGCGTACTTGATATAGGAAAAAACAAATGCTTTTTAAGTTTGTTACTAAAAGCTGTATTTCTCCACTGCTGAACTGTCTTTGTTGAATTGTGAATGGAAGTGTTTTGGAGTTTTGATACATTACCAGTGACTCCCCTGATCTTGATTTGTTGTCGAATGAGCTGGTAAATCAAGCTACGTGCAGATGCGACATTTTCAAATTTATAATTTTTGGGTTGGCCATTAACAGGGTTGAGTTGCATAGATGTAAGAGTCTGTTGAAGGACGCTAATGTGATCAACGGGGCTGGTGGTAGATGGATGGTGGTGGGGAGGGAGAATTTTTCTCTTAGCCAAACAATTACCCTCAGAAGGAAGAATAATCTTTCCCCTCAGGTGAGCAAGAGCGCTAGTCAAAAAAAAATGAAAAAGAAAATGATTTCTCAATTGAAAAATGGACCAAAGGTCTGACGAAACACCCAAAATTGCTCATTGCAAGTGGAGCGAAAAATCAGGAGTTTGTCTGCTTTGTGATGGCTAATTGCCTCCTCAGGCTCAATATCTCATGCTCAGATTCATGTTTTATGTATATGCGTTGTGTACGAGCCTTCTGTTTTTTCCCAAGCAAACAATTGCGACACTAGTCTGTGTTTTGTCGGAACGCGTGCTCGTATGGGTGAATGGTGACTTGGGATTTTTACTAGGTTTCTAAACAAAATCTGAGGCCCTTCAACAGTAAAAAGCCTACAGCAAATCCATTTTGTCTTTATCCAGTTATACAGGTTGAAATGCAGGTTTGTTAATACAGCTTTGTTCAACAAAAACAAGCGTCATTGGTTAAATATAGACTTGGGTTTAGCACTAACTGCCCTGTGTCATGAATTTTAACAAAAACATTATAAACATCTTATGCCCCTTGTCTTTCAAATTGTGTTTATATGACTTTGACCCAGAAAAAACTGACACCTTACCAGGTAGCAATGTGACTTGTTGAGGCCACTTTGTGCAATCACATTTTCACAAAAAATGTGTGGTTGGGCATTGGCAATTGAAATCACATTTGTCTCATGACCTGTTTTTGTTGATTAAGTACTTATACCAGTTACCATACCTGTCGTTATTCATCACTTTGCACAATAATAATTGCCAACTATGTCATTTTTATATATTAAATGCTATGTGGCAAAAACATTTCAAAAATTGAGCTTCATAACAACCAAAGACTTCTAATTTTGAACGCACAAAATTTCTGAAAACATTTCCTGGTGGCAGGTGTGGTGTTTTTAAAACATATAAAGTAATTAGGCATTTATTTTTTTGGAAAATTTCACTTTTGCTGCTGTATTGTGCCCTAAATAGATGAGATTTTGCTGTGATAACTTAATTTGCTTCATGATTACGGTAAAAATTCTTCAGTTTGGGTTAACGAAAAATTAATTATTTTACTCAAGTTTGGAGCTTGTTTCAAATTCTAGAAATAGGCAATATTGGCTGTCCCAATTTAAGATTCAAGAGTCACCGAAAATAGGTCAAAACTACCCTCTATGAAGATTGAAAACACGTCCGAAATTTGAGAAATATTGTGAATGCCAAAACCGCCCGTGTCCCAAATTCCAAAGTCAAGAAAATTAAATAATTAGTTTCCATGTCCTAAATTCTTGAGACTGTCCTAAACTGGAGATTCTTTAATCTTTACCCTAGTAACTACAGTCCTGACTTCAAGATATATTTGCATGTTCCTAACTATGGTAATGTATAGCAGGAAATAAATGACAATGCTATTTTAACATAATATATGCTAAACAAAGTGCAGTTGTATTCACTGACAACTTGTAAATGTGAAAACAATCTACAGATGACCTTTTCACTCATGACGTACCTTGTGGGGGGGGTCATATAGTCCGCATCATTCAGTGTTATTTCCCAGCACAACCTCATGATGCTTACTTTTTCACCACAAAACTTATTCTGAAAAGATTTGGCAATTTTCGACGTACTGCATAATCACTTCGTTCCCTGCTAATTTGACCACGCAATCACAGAGATAAGGAGTTACTTCATCTTGAAGTGTTCTGCACAAGTTTTTTTAAAAAAAGAGTAAATTCGAAACCTTTTGCTACTTAATTGCTTCAAAGCTGAAGTGCTAGAAACCTAGATGTTTGAATCTTTCAGTCACATTGAATATTTGAAAATATAGCATTAGGTAATGGTATGTTGACTTGATTATGAATAAGGGTTGTGCTATGCATGCAGGCATGCAGCCATGTCTTTTGATGATGTTATGCAATGATCAGGTACTGGCATATCCAATAACTGGGGCAAGGCGGATGTTGTCGTTCTATGCATGACAATGAACACCTAATGCGATTAAGATACACAAGAGAAAACCCTTCTGTATGTAACTGCAGCTAATAATTACTTCTGGCCTGCCTCAGGTTTGCGTCCACACAGGACTTAGAAGTGGCCTAAGTTACCCTAGAACAAGTTACCTGACCTCGATAAGGTGGAATAAGTTGTCACAAATGGGGTAACTTGCTCTAGTTTAAAATAGCGTTCACACTGCCTCCAAACCTATCTAATACTCATTCCAGGAGGGACTTGTTCTAGGGTAAGTCACTGTCTGTGTGTGGACAGCACTTATGTTGAGTAGGAAATCTGCTATAGAGGACTTTGATCACAATATAGTACTAAAATGAATGTTATGCTCCAGTAGGGCACACATCCTGCAGTTGTACACTGCTACTTGAGCCTTATCTCTATGTTATGTAAATGGAATCATTTTGGCCTGTCATTCTACTCTACTGTCCCACTACTTGGTATAGTTCCTATACCAAGCAATTCACAAGCTGTTTCTCTCATATGCGATATATCATTTTCGTATTGTCCTTCTCAGCTCAGAAAATTATAGCAGTACCCTCTGTAAGAGTACAGTTGAATGTGGGATTTGTCTATTTTATGGTGAATGTTATATTCCAGCAGAGTAGTTGCAACTGTTCCTTGGTTTTCCAAAGTTCTGAAAGCAGTGTCCGCCAGTTTACACTGTTGGGAGACTTCGATCATCAGTGCCTGTCAGTTTGTGGCAATGTTTTTAGAAGGAATAATCCCAGTAATATGTAGAATTTCCTCTTTTCTCACACGTTTCAGATTCCCCCGTTGTAATGGTGATACATGCAAATGGAATTTTTACTAAGTTAGTTGTCAATTCTTTGCTCTTTAAATGGCCTCTCACACCAACACATGGATGTGTCTGGGATTGTTGGTCACTATGAATGAATAACTTCAGTCTCTGATGGAAGTTTACTGCATAAGTTAACTTCACAGTTAACAGGTGTAGTATGAGTGGTTAACTTTAATGTCATTGCAGGTGTCAGTATACAATGGCACATGTTATGGTTCTATTGGATTTTTTTTTTCAAATATTTGCCATTCTACCTCTATATGCACTTCATTCAATTTATTATACAACCATGTATATGCTAGACTTCGATAACTTCGATGCCCCACCCATCAAAGTGCGTAGCTACAAACTACCAAAGTCTGTCTGAATTGTTCAAATAATTTTACAGTTGTTTACCTCAAGGCTCCTCTGTTACTCCAGTTAAGTTGTCATGAAAAGACCTACAAAAAGTCATTCCACAATACACAACAGTTTAACATTTAGGGACAAAGAAGTTCTACAAATGTTTGGGCGCTATGTTTATGTACCAGTGAGTGCCTACAATTTGTATGAATGAAATCATAATTTCTGTTGTGTTCTTTTTGTAGTCATTAAGGGTAGGATTTTTCTTAAAGATATCAACAGGCAGTCAGGTGGTCATATATTACTTGTACTTACAGTACAGTATTTTTTCTTATAGTTCGTACACTCTATTAGTTCGTTCACGACCCTTGAAACATGGCGTTTGTTGCTAATAGTTCGTACAGTAGGCGTCTGAGGCAAAAATAGTTTGTACACAGAACAAAGGTTCTGTTACCCTCAGATTAGTCCTACACAAATAAATTTACAAAAGTGCGGAGTATCAGTACCGTGCCGTCCTGTAGTCTTGTTAGAGCCGATTCCGGTGACTGTAGCGCGCAGACGACAAATGACTATACAGTGCTCCACTTGGATTGCAACTATTCTCACGTGGCAACGTTGTAGAATTGCGCGCATGCAATCTTCATGTGTTGTAGATGCTACATAATATAGATTAAATTTATGGCTACAGTGGTCCCATGACATGAGTAGAGCTGTGCGCGTATTACCTGTAAAGTTCTGAGTGCACAGAGCAATTTATTAGTTGTTTGACAAAATAAATGTTTGAAAAACTAATTCAGGTGTGTTTTCTATGGTTGGGAATGTTTGTGTTCGAGACTCCATGACCCAGTGAATTGTCAACTAAGGATTAGTGCAGCTGTCTTATCTCGAACGTCTGGCACCGCTCACTTCAGTTGCCATTGCCTGAAACAGAATCAGAGGTGAGCAGACATGAGCCAGTCGTCAATCAAAAGTTACTGCAAGGGCATTACTCAACAAGTATTTGTTTAATATTTTATGTAAAAAATACTAATGACTTTGACTGGGGATGAGTCTTATGAACCCGTACAGTGGGGGTCCTAGGGAAAAAATACTTCGTATAGTAGGTGGATCGAGCGAAAAATAGTTCATAACATGTCTTTGTCGGTAAAAATAATTTGTAAACAAATCGCCGATTATTCGAGTAATCGGCAGTTAGTGATGAGCTCTAACCAGCAATGCCTACTTAGCGAGCATGCAAAAGTTCGGTTCGGTTGCAATCACCCCAGGACTCAGCACTAGACATTTGTGACCTGAAATTTGGAAATGCGAGCCGAGACTGGTCATCTCGTATCAAGTCGCAACATGCGCCCTGGAAATTCCCAAGTACGCGAGCCTAGCTTTTGGCGGCAAGTAGATACCTGGCACTTGTGCAAATCTGGCCATTATTTGGTTTCCAAATCAAGTTGAACACTAACAGAGAACAGCCATCTTCATTGAGTTGTAAACATGTCGCAGGAACATTGGATATCGTCTTTGGGATAATTCAGAACCGATCTTAGACTCGTTTCATTGGCTGGTGTTTTGGGCTACTTTTGTAAATTTTTGGATGAGCCGGCAAAAAATTCGGACCACGGCATAAATATGGGATAAATTAAAAACTTCACAGCGATGTTTCATTCATTAGGGACTAACTTACCAACTTTGTGATTAAAAAACATTTGTTTTTCAAGATGTCCTGATTAGCCTATTACAATATCCCTGACAATATCATCGCACTGTGGCACTGGTCAGTCCCGCTGTTTGCGTGATATGTTCCAGCAGACAGTGACTTGGAAATGCTGTCAAATATTGGCCTGTTTCAATATGCATCTCTTTTTTATGGCAAGACACCTAACAAATTCTCCAGCCCTGTTATCTGGGGCTGAGCATGTGTGCGTATGTATGAGTCACCTGTCACTCACATAATGTTGCTGCCAATGTAACATGTGCTCCAGTGTGGGAACATACACGCGCCACTCCAAAGTCGCGCATCAACAGAGAACAGCGACGATCCTAACTGAGAGAGTATACTTGCTTGACTCTGTACCGGATAAGGTTAAGCGACCCAGGTGTTTACTACACTCTTTCACAGTGCTACGAAAGATAGCATTGTAAGGCATTGATTCCATTGCATGAGCAATTTCACAATAAAAACATTAGTTTGATGTAATTTTGATTGATTTTTCAAAAAGTATTGAGGCATGTTTTTATAAGGGTAGCAGCAAATTTTTCAAACATTGTTCAGATAATTGTAGTTTAAAATGTTAAAGGGGTTCTTTGTTGTAAATGGTTGGTCAGAGTCAAAATTTTTGGCTTCTTAATTTTAACAGATGCCTTCAGGTCAACCTGTGTCTAGCTCAACAAATTGGTTGACTCCTGACACTGGCATTTCAAGCACAAGTTCAGTAGTCAGTTCCTTACACAGTAATGTTTTTTGATCTCATGCGGTCACCTCGTCTCAGTTTGATACTTGTTTTCTGCGGCCTGAACTTGATTAGAGTTCTCCCGGCGACTAGCTACCCTCTCGTCAGGCTTTAGTCTGTGGCTATGCGCCAACGCCTGAGGACTGTTTCTCTGTGTTTGGCAAGTCCTGGCTCGGACTAGCGTCTCAACAGAATCTGGAGTGCCCGCGGATATCCAAGGTCATTCACGGTCATGTTTTGCCATCCAAAAGGTTTGTTGACTGCTATATTTTGCTGGTGGTTCTGGGAGATGTTAATTGCTTGTCAGAATTTAGAGGTATCCACTGTTGTTATTCTGTAAGTTGTAAATAGTTTAGAACTAGGAATTCTTGGTATCTGCTACAGGGACTGTGATACTGTATTGTCATGAACTGTTCTCAGTCAGGGATTGAAACCTTCTGGTTACTTGGGTATTATGTTTCTAGGAAGTGGTTTTTGGCTGTTTATGATATGGCTTCCTACATGTCTTATACCTATCCTTGTAAACGACAACATGTTTAGTTTTATCTAGAGTAGTTTTTAGTGCAAATGTTTACCCTCATTTCCATGTGCTGCTTTGAGTTCGCCTGTAATCTCCCAGCATCATGTCTGCATAATGTGTGGGATGCATGCTTCTGTTTGCTTGGAGGAAATTCTAGGAGTTAATCCATCAGTGTCTGACCTTGTGGGGGTGTGATTGCCAATGAGATGTACTTGACTTTATCTAACGTGACACCATTTATGGTCTGATTTTTCTTTCCTTCTTAGAATTAAAGGATGGTATCCTAGTGTTTATACGAGGGTCAAAGTTCTCTTTGAATATAATTTCCACATCCCGGATTCAATTAACTTCTTTCGGATTCAATTAACTTCTTTCGCGGAAGTTATCAAATGCATTGTGCTATTGACCCAGTTTTTGAAAGATAGGGCCGCACACTAATTCTGTGCTGAGTCACAGGTGAAGCACGATTCATTGCATCCAATCCGCTTTTCAAAAGAAATTTCTCATCATTGCAATTCAATATGAAAAAGTGTATAAAGTTTATTAGTATTAAATGAACAAGTGGCCATCCAATTTGATGTAAAATAGTCTTGAGGAGAGCAGCAAATGCCCTTCTGAGTCGCAACATTGTGGGTAAATACTATAGAATGAGACAGCATTGTGGGTAAAATAGGTCAGAATCAGAGAGGGTGGTGGGGTACTTAGGGAAGTGGCTGTTGTTTTGGCATTGAGAAATTTGAACTAAACAATGTTGGCAAATGTAATGATACGTGCTTGCCTTGTGATAGTGCTAATAGAGGGGCTGAGAATTTGATACTTATTTGAAATGCCCTACCATAATTTCCTTTTTAACTTATTTAGTTGGTTCAGTTCAGTTTAGTGTGATTTTTTCAAAAAGCATTATGGTTTCAGACCAGTGACTTTTGCAATGGATGATTGTGGATTGGAATGGTAATATCTGGCTTTTGTAACAAGGGTTGTGTAATTTAATCATAACTGTTGGGTTCAGGCGTGGGTCAATTTATATGATAACAGTGACCTTTGACACTCTTGATAACTGACATGTTTTGTTTGTGTGGTAAAAGGTAGTTTTCGGAAAGTGAAGTATACACAGCACTAATTAAGTGCAGTGTTGCTACAGCTGCACTCTTCAAATTTGAAAAGAGGTGGTGAATCTGCATTGAATCAATCAATGAATTCCATTCTTCACAGTAAAGTTTCCTCAAATATTAGAACACAATATGTTGGAACAGTAAAATTTTATTTTATTGAAATTTCAACAGTGGTAAATAAGGAGACAGTTGTACATGATTCTTTGTTAACTAAACTATGTATTGCTGTCATCAACAAACACCCGGTGAAATTTTGAACATTTATAGCAATACAGTAAACACCTGAAAAACGAGAAAATGACAATTTTGGTAATCTGTATGCCAGCTTGAGATTTTTAAGAATCAAATGAAATTTAAGTTTTAGCATCCAATGAACCAGCGGTGACTGTGTGTTATGCAATCACTGTCAGAATTGTTCCTAATCCTTTTGATGAAAGTGTGGACATTTGTGCAAGTGTTGAGGAAGTGATTAATGGTTGAAATATTTAATGTTTTCCTTAGTGGAAATGCAAATATTTGAAGAAAGCCAAGCATGTATTGCTTAGATGTTGGCTGTATCGCTATTGTTCTAATTTGAACGATATGTAGCTTGGGTTAAGATTTGGCATGCATCAGTAATATAGATGCTGAAATGATAATATTGAGTCATCAACATAAACTTGTTCATAACAACATCATTGTGTGTTCTCATCCCTTGTTTTGAAATTTGTTTGTGATAAAGAATTACATTCACTTACCCTGTCTGCATCTGTGTTTTTAAAATTTTCTCTCTGTGACAAGGAACTGATTTTCTTATACTGAAGTGTATAATGATTTGGTAAGGATCTGCTAGTTCTTCTTGAGTCTAACAGTTATTCCTAATCTGAGTCACGGCAAGATGAGACTGATTTTATATCAATAAGTGTCCTACCCTGTCTTAAACAGCCAATGGTAAAACAAGTGGAAAATTTATCAGCTATGGAATTTTTATGTGTATTATGAGGACATAATCATTGAAGTCTGACCTGAAGGCAGTATCATATGTTAAAGCAAGCTTTCTCAAAAGATGTCATATTTTCTCTCTTATTAGTAATTAGCATGCCACTTCTTTGTTTTTGTCATTTTTGGTGCACAGCTTAAATTTTGACGACTATTAGGCCATAGTCCATTCGACTCTTAGGAAGCCTAGAACATCACTTCTGTGGCTAACTTTTTGGGGACAAGATTATTTTGGTGTTTTTAAGGATATTAAGTACTATACTTTAAGAATCTAAACAGTTCCCAGGGTTTGACTTGTACGTTTACGAGAAATTTGACCTAAAAAATCTTGACTTTGCAAAATTTGGCACAGAAAACCAATCTTCAAAAACCAACAACACTAGACCCAAACTGAATGATAATTTGATTGGGTTTTGTTCATTTGAAGTTACTGGACAAGAAAATCGATAAATATTATGATAATAGGTGGAAAATTACTCAAAAAAGACATAGAAAATTTTTAGCAGCGCCTTCTGTTGGCTAGAAAACATACTACTATATTCTGTCTGAACTACCAGAACAATACTAGTGTTAACCATTTGGAACGTGATAAAGATTTGATATCACAACCTACATATGAACATTAACAACATACATTTCCATCTTTCTGCAATGAATTCACTGTCATCACTTTCATTAATTGTTACGATTAATTATCTTTATCCACATTGCAGTTCATAGTCAACTGTCACAGGGAACGATACACCATTCAGTCCTGACATCCACGAACATGATAAAATGTAAATATTTCCATTTGGTTTCAGATTTAAAGTTTTTTAACAACATAGCACACACTTTTTATGTTTGTTCATCCACTCCATTGTTTAGATATTCATCATTATTGTCATCAAAAGTTGTTTCTTGAAACCCTGTTCACAATCTCGACAGTCACACAACTTTGAACATGGCATGCCCGACTTCAAACAAGAGCACTCTTTTGTACTAAAACCACTCTTTTTACAGTTTTAATTAACATATTACATGACATTTGCTGGGGCTAAAGGCAAAGTCAGCCAGTGGAAATTCAGACTACCATACTCCAAAAGTCACCGTTACCAACTGGAGATGGTGCACTGACATGCTGCAAGGCTCGTTTGTGAATGCCACACTAGTAGTTTGCTCTTTTGGCATGTAACAGCAAACAATCATGAATAGGAGGCAGAGATGATTCCATCAGATTTCGACCTGAATATGTGGTGGCGTGCTTTGTTACCTGTTGATGATGAGTCGTCGTACAGCTTGCATGCAAACTGTTCATTGTCTTCATTGAGTTGACCAGGAGACACAAAGTAATGTTGAGCCCAACTTTAATGACAAAGTTTAATTAACAAATATCTCTGCAAGCCTGCACCGTACCCGGAATAAATTTTTTTGTCAACCTGAATAGCATTTCATCTAAACAATCAGCCTTGTTACAGTAATCCTTAATTTTACTAAAACAGACAACCAAAATGCTCTCCATTCTAGCACAAGTGAAATTTTATTTTGTCAAGTGCTCAGCTAAAGTAAGCATTAAGAGAAATGAGCAACATTACTAGGATTGATTGCACCATACAGTTGCCTATTTAAGACATGGAATTTTTTTATCATCCTTAATACCGTAGTTCAGCCTTTGAAAATAGAGGAATGGTCATTTTGGCAATAGTTTTTATGTGAATTTGAAAAGCGTCTTATTTACCATAGAGCTAAAATTTCTTTTGACGCTTCCTGTTTTAGATAGCATATAATTGGAAGAGTAAAAATTTTCTTACACCAAAAATTCTTTAAAATTAAGGAATCTCCAAAATGTGAGACACTGAAACCCGAGCAACATTTGAATTTTCAAGATAATGAATTACAGAACACAGGCAATATTTGCATTTTTATATTTCTCAAATTCCAAATGCAGCTCATGTTTTTACGTAAAAGGGTCAGAAAATAGGCTGGGAAGTTCATAAAGAGCAGAGCTGATCACTCACATGTAGGTAAAAACTACAGCCAGTATCTTTTAGATTGCACCCGATAATACTGGAAATTTATCAAGCTAATTCTTTCTCTTTTCTCTGTCCTAAACTAAATAACTATAATACAGATTGTGATAGAATAGCTCTGTTTTTTTCTCAGAAACTTAGAAACTTCTCAGCAATAATACTTTTCTTGCACTCATTGTTGATCCTTTTGTTTGCCTTAGACCACGTAATACCTGAAAATTCCAGGAGCTCAGAAATTTGAGCAGAATCTGAGACATGAATGCAACAAGGAGCAGACATCTTGCCAGTCATTTGTGAAGTCGCACACTCGTTCAATAATTCATAGTTTCAACGGTGTCCGAGCTGGCCCAAAACTGCCGTTTGCGGAAGCACAAAATGATTCAAGAACATGCCAAGAATTGTATGTATGTCGGTATGATTTCATGAATCAGACAACTTGGGAATGGGAAAGATACGGACACAATATTTTCCTGACACTTGATTGGCTGTTCTGATCGCACTAACACCTGGTGGCTAACATATTAGTTTAGGCTATTTTTTTCCAACTTTTATGGCCTAATGTTTATGCTTTTTACCCTCCCTATATTGAGTTCTGATTGATGAAGCTCAAATTTGACTGCTCTGTAAACATGCCATTACAGTGGTATGCTCATCATTTTCATTCTAATCATAGCTTAATTTAGGAATATTTTACAACTGGTGTCAATTGTACCTAATTATGACATAGAAAGTTAAGTAACAAAAACATGATGCTATGCTTCATATAAGAACATTTCGCTATACCTCAATATCATCATCATTAGGTATTGTACAGTCAGTACACAGATGCAGTAACATATGTACAAAAGCAACACAAATTCATAATCCATCACTTCACATCACTGCATAATACAGTACTAAACATCCCACGTCTACCACAGCTCTTATTTTTGTTATTTTCCTTTCTATTGGCCATCTGGCCAAGAACTGGCACATAAAAAATAGCGAGGAGGTGTTTCAATGAACTGGTGACCACAATACTTGATGTTTAAAGAACAGCACTATCACAAGCGTCATCAAGATTCCTGGTGATCTTTAACCTAAAAATTCTGTTCTTTTAATTTGACCCTTCCTAATCTTTTATATTGGGTAGGGCGACGAAAATATGTTTTCCAGTTCATTGCTGCAGTTGCATAGCATCGTTTTGCGTGCACCAGTACTAGTGACTGCCTAGTATGTTTGGTAAAGAAAGAGCCAGTTGTTTACACTAGTAACCTTTGTTAATTCCCAGTTCTGATTGTAGTGAACTTACCTGTACGTATCTGTAAACCTGTTTTGTTGAGGAACAAAGTGAACCCAGTGGTTGTCAAGTTAGTTGTTAGTGATTAACCATACCATGCTTGTTAGTGATTACCATACCATGCTTGTTAGTTATTACCATACCATGCCTGTTAGTGATTACCATACCATGCTTGTTAGTGATTACCATACCATGCTTGTTAGTGATTACTATACCATGCTTGTTAGTGATTACCATACCATGCTTGTTAGTGATTAACCATACCATGCTTGTTAGTGATTACCATACCATGCTTGTTAGTGATTACCATACCATGCTTGTTAGTGATTACTATACCATGCTTGTTAGTGATTACCATACCATGCTTGTTAGTGATTAACCATACCATGCTTGTTTACACCCATTTAGTCAGATCATCGACAACCGAAGATTTTGGGGTATTTTGGACAAATTTAAAGTCTAAAAAGACTTCTATGGTAACTGGATTTTAGTTCATGAGAATCTTGAGTGCGGTAGTTGAAATTGCGGAAGCTTGAGGTCAATAATTAATTAGTCATGATTCTTAATGGAGTCCACTCACTTTTCCATGACTCGTTTTATGGATATCTCAAACCTTATTCACAAAAATTGGTCATTTTACAATATTTCACATGTCATTCTCTGGGGAACTTCAAGTACAAAATATTTACCGTGTAGCAGAACCACGGTGTAACCACACAACCACTTGGAAATTTGTTTGTAGTCCTAGGCCAAAGGTTACAGGGTTGTCACTTAAATCGAATCTCCCACCAGGTACAGAGCAGCCTCATACGTACCCTCAGTCCTTTAATTTACCGAGTCACCATAAAAATGAGTCAACGAGTTGTACATATGATAGAACAGTGCCGGGGATAACGAAAGACAAAACAGATGAGTTAAAGCGACCCAGGTATTTACTTGACAGTGAACTTAGACCCCCTGGTGTTATAAAAGACCCATTACTTTGATGTTCCAGTCCCGTAACCACCTGATAGTGATCTTTTTTATTCTTCTCTGCGTAGAACCCACTTCCACTAGCGCCAATTTTCATTCCCTGGGTCGCTAGTCGACCACATCGTAGATTTTTCAGGCTCCAATCTATGGGAAGAATTTTGATCTGGCTGAAGCTGGCCAATGTATAAACAAAATTATTACGGGTGGCTATACAGGTAGGTGGAAACTATATCTACACAGGCCTAGGCGGAGTTTGCCCCAATCAATCGTATCGTAATAACATTTACTACTGTAGTCATTCAGTTTCTTATTACCGCAAACATTCATGTATAGCATTCGTTTATATCACTTTTGATGTTTTAGGAAATATGGTAAGCCCCTACTGCTCTACTAAGCAGGGCTTGGAATTTTCCGCGGAAACACGGATTTCCGCTTTTTTCAAATGTGCTTTCCGTTTTTTTTTATAATATTTCCGCGTAAAAAAATTGGATTTGATATAAAATTTCCGCGGCAAATTCCTTTCTTACCGCGGCGTTGCAGACGACGTTCACCTCGAAAAGCGGAAGTTGCTCTTTATGTTTTGGAGGAACGTAAATTGTCAACATTGCCGGGGCATCTGGGACAGCGTGGTGGGATTTTCAATGGCGTCTCGTGTTATTGTTAAGCGCGGCGACAAATACTACCGCTCTGTAGCCAAAAATGTGTTCGTTGGGAGTGGACGGGCGAGCTAAAAGGACGCAGACGCATGCTACTGATGGTGGTAACTTTTTTTTTTTTTTTAGTCCTCCCGATTTTTGTCGGGGAAAGGTCCACATTGATCATTTCAAGGCTGGTTATCGGGCATGATTTGGGCCGTAAAAGTTTCAAAGTTTCCGCGTTTTTTGTCATTGGTCATTCCAAGCCCTGACTAAGCTAAGTTTTGAGAAATTGCAATTAAGCACCAGGGCACACAACAAGAACCGCCGTGTCATAGGTAAAATCTGCTAACGCCAGCTTGATTGACAATAAGCTAAAAACAAAACCTGGCTTGCATTTTTTATTTTTTCAAAGTCATACACAAATACCTGGTAACGTACTCATAACTTTTTAATTCCAAAATCGAGACGCAGCACATAAACCCTGTGAAGCACTCTGTCCTTTCCGTCGCCTCACATCCTCGTTAACCCGGCCAAATACATTTCCAGAAAACTAAGTCGTGGGAATTTCATCAAAATAGGGAGAATTTGACACCTTTCCTTGAGGTATGACAATTGTTCAAATCCGAGAACTTCCCTTCTAAATCGAATTGGGAGTGTTGGCAAAACCACCGTCGCATTTCTGTGACCTGATTTTATCTAGTGCACTGCAGTCGGAAACTTAGTGCGGCAGACGACATCGCAGAAAGCGGAGGCACTGAAGGCTGGGTGGTTCCTGAAGTTTGCGAACATGGGAAGAAAATGAAGTGACAAAGAGTTCGAGTATTATATTTTTAAGTAAACCCATCACCCGGGAAATTAAATTTGTGTACATGTAATATAATTCATATTGCCTAACCACCGTTTTGGAGGCCATGGCTGCTCTCATTGCTATGGTTGATCTATATCTCTAGTAATTCAAACACTCGGCTTTCTTCTCTAATAGTTCGTACGGCTAATTTTGTCTAGTGTACGAACTAATAGAGAAAACACAGTAACATCTAAAGGGGCTTACTAACAATTAGTCATTACTGCTAACTGCAGTGATTATTGCAGTAATTACTACCTGTACATTTGCAATTAAAATGTAGTGTAACTGCAATTACATTTGCACTATTGAGAATGTCTGGTGCTGCGTGCACGTGTCACGTTTGTTGGCATTCGCGCACGTCTGACACGTTTGGATTTCAATGGTGGAGAAGATGGCTACCTATTGTAAAAATGGTAGTTTTTGTCGACTGGCAGTTTGATTCTCATTTTTGTAATTCTTTTGGTTAATTAATACGTACCTTAGGATAGACTACTCCTTTGTTGTTCTATTCGGAATGTAGTTATAAACGTCTTCAGTCAGTGTGGCTGATTCAGATTTGCTTAAGTAACTGGTATTGCTAGCTAATCCCATTGAGACATTGACTCTGTTTGCTTGTTGAATTTTGTCCTATTTTGCCTGATCGTTACGTTGGGTCCTCCACAGGGTGTTTCAACAGGGCCTTGCATTCTCGTTTTATTTCATCAGTTGACTTTAACCCTTGATTATATTTTCCCGTCTTCTTTTCTATCCTCTTGTTTAGACAGCTAATGTTTTGAGCCTGAATATCTTGCATTATACAAAAAAGCCCAGTCACACTTTACTGCATTTGGATTAGGGAAACAGTATGATTTCACCAAAATGCCAGAAATGATCTCAAAAATTGAGATAGGTCCAAATCCCTGGATGGGAGGAGTACAGCCTAACATATCAACCCAAAAACATTTTAGTTATTTGTACGAAGATTTGAAACGATATAGATACATAAGGTGGATCTTACACAGATAGGAAACTATACGAGATGTGCAGATGGTAATCATTTCAATTCTCCATGGGCAAGTTGAAGCACACCCACTCAGACTCATCATTCCACATCATAACATGTTGCTATTTCACCTGGATAAGATCCATCATGTTGAGCAATTTACTTGCAACATCAATTATGGTATCTTGATCAGCAATCACTTTGCAACCTGTTGGTGAGTTGATAAGGAGGCTGATGTGTTTTCTGTCCAAACCCAACATGGACTCTTGTTGTTGTAGGGTATGATGTCCGGAGGTTACTCCTGTAGGCTAGAGTATGTTGTCCTGGGGGTACTCCTGTAGGTGAAGAATACCCGTTTTCTGGCAAATTTCCTTATGAAAGGATACTTTTCTAATTTTAGTCTGTATTTGTACATGAGTTCACTTTGGGATTTCGAAGCTCTACAAATTTTCTTTTTCCATGCAAGAAAATGACATTTATTAGATTGTTTTTCACTTAAACGGCAGTAATGGGCAAGCCGAGAGTCATTTGACTCCCAGATTTTGCATGCAATCCCGCCAGTTGTTAGCTTTAGATGTTGATATAGGTTTCACAACGAGGTGACGAGCAGAACTATCCAGGCTGTGTCAAATTTCGGGGTCTAATGGACTCAACACACAGTGGTACCTAGCAGTATTTTGAAAATAGTCTTCATACAGTTAGCTGGCTGGCTAAAAATGGCTTTTTTGCTTGCAATAACTTCTCATCACTTGTCAATAACTTCATGTTGGTTAAGTGCCAAAGCTAATGGAAAAACACAATTTTGCTTAGCTGTTTTAAGTTGCACTTTAAGTAGTCGGTTTGGTTTACTCGTGGGAAAAGACATTTTATGAAAATTGTCTTATGGATGTTGAAGAGTGGTATGCAGTGTTTCTATATAAATTTTGGTCAACCGTTATAATGCTGTGTCCATACAGGCACTAAATCTAGCAACTTGGACTAGTTTAAGCGACCATGTGAACTACTAAAGTTAAACTAGTACAACTTGGACTAGTTTAAGTGACCATGTGCACTAAAGTTAAACTAGTACAACTTGGACTAGTTTAAGTGACCATGTGGATTAAAGTTAAACTAGTACAACTTGGACTAGTTTAAGTGACCATGTGGATTAAAGTTAAACTAGTACAACTTGGACTAGTTTAAGTGACCATGTGGATTAAAGTTAAACTAGTACAACTTGGACTAGTTTAAATGACCATGTGGACTAAAGTTTGACACGTGTTTGACAACTTACACCACCTCGTGGAGGTAGTGCAACTTCAAGCCCCACTTCGAGTGTCTGTGTGGACAGCAAACTGGGGCAAGGCAGAGGTGATTATTAGCCACACAGTTGTGCAATTGAGTTTATTCGGTTGATGAATAACTGCTATTCACATCATTTACATACCTCACACCAAATTTTTTTTAACTTTCGTGTTCATTTCCAAGTTGCAATAAATGAATTAAAGTAATCAAAAACGTCAGGGAAATACCGCAAAACATTGTTTTCTTGTAGTCTCACCATTTTTTAGTTGTGACCGGAAGTACTAAACATAGTAAAACAATGCGCTATGTGACTTGTGCCCTGCACACCTTGCTTGACACCAATTATGTAATTGTCATCTGGACAAGTCTCTGATCACACTCAAGTTGTCCCAGGTGTAACTTGTGCTAGTTTAAGTGCCCCTTTGGACAGAACACAAGGGAAACCAGGAGTTCCTACTAAGATGTCCCAGTTATGATTCTAAAATAACCATTCTTTGTCTTTCAAACCAGCTTGCTTCTCATCTGCACCGTACTATAGTTATGTTTTGTTGTTTCTTGGTTAACCATTGTCGCCACCGCTGTTATTTGTGGTCGAGAGAACTCCAGTGTCTATAGTCACAGATGCAGCAGTTGGAGCTGTGGTGTTCCTTCTGTTTCTATCCTTATTCAAAATTTATTAGGTCACTTGCTGAGGTGCATTCTTGATTACAGCATTTTTTTAGTGTGGAGATGCTGAGACGTGGACATACAAGATTAGTTTTGAAAATTCCTTATGTGGCTTCTGTCATAATCTGTTTTTATTGTGTTTTTTCATAAAAGTGTCACTGTAAAACAACAGCATCTGTGTCCTGACTCATGCTGAACAGCAAAACACTATTTAGCATAATTAAAACATAATGAGAAACAATTAATATCTGATTAAAGTTCAAAAAGTTGTTTTGGATGGCAGATTACAAGTCTTTCCAGTATAAAAAGCTCAGGATTTTCAAACTTGGCTAAGATTTTCAATATTTCCAAAGCAAGCGCAGGATTTCTTCAAACATGGCTCAGCCCAATGCTTCAAAATACATGTAGTGTGAATACACCATATGTTATGTATCTGTTATGTTATTTCCTAAACTAATTTGCATAATTGTGAGCATTCCAAAATGATAAAATCATAGCGTCTACCCTGACGGTCTTAGTATAGCATGCCATATTTACCGTGTCTGTAGTATCCCTAAATCTGTGACATGGAGAAAAAAGGGGAAATTGAGCAAATGGTGTAAAACACCTAAAAAACAGCCTTTTGCCAACAGAATGGAGAGAGTATATCTGCGCGGATGCCAAAAAGCAAACTCTGGTGCTGTTGCAGGATGCTGGTATTCGTTACCAAAGCAGAATAGTTGACAACTATAAGTGTGCGATGGAGACTTGCTGTCTTCTCACATTTGGTGTGGAACGAGCTGCATGCTAAAGGTCAAAGTTGATCTATATCCAATACAGTGAGCCAGGTTATTGACTAGATGAAGAATGGCATATGTTGGATGACTGAAAATACCTGTGCGTTCTTTGAACTGTGGGCGTGGTTGCTGTTACCATTCCCGTGGCAACACTCTGCTAACCCACAACAGAGCTATTAGAGTGTACAGATGTGTTACATTGGAGTGATGGATGGTCCACCGTTTATTGCATCAAAATTGAGCTATTACTTCCCAGGTCTGTTTGTTTTGAATTATTGGACATTGGTGAACTTCTGAACTTGCAGGTGTTTTTTACGTCTTTGGTCATTGTTTTGATAACTTAGGAAAGGTGTAAATTAATCTTGTCTTTGATATTAGATAATTATAGATTGAATGCTCTGAATGGAGTCTGGAAGGCATACCTGTCCTCACTTGGTAGTACACCAGGGCAGTTTGCACCAGTGAGTAAAGCTCGGGAGATCGCGGGCTTCACTTCTAACTCGCAGTGAAAGGCAAAAGCTTCATTAGTATTGAATTATGGGATTGTGTTCATAAATTAGGGTATAGAATGCACAAAAAGCGACGATGTTTCGCCACAAGTGGACCAATGTCTTGGAGTATGTCTATAATACCTTGGCAGTCTTGTGATGCACTTGACTCCTGGAATGATAAACTATAAAAAATATCCCACCCACTGTTGGTAGTAGTGTTGATGATGGGTGTTTAATGGTGACTTATGGTAAGATTGGCATGTAAATCAATGGAATACAAGCACCTGGGATTCTGTGTATTAGTTATATTTTGAAATCAATGCAATTCTCTTTGAATAGATTTTGGTCATGCTTAACGATTGTTATCAAAAAAGAGAAAACAGTTTTAGAATAAGTAGAATTTCAAACTTTGGTAATTTGTGATGGTTTCATTTTTATGCAGTGATTGTGGCCTTGTCTGTTGATAAGGTAAAACTATGTGAGATTGAAAATTGCTCATGATGGCTCATTAAATTCAGTTTTAGATGAGAAAGACCATGGTCAATTGATTTTGAATTTGAAAGTTATCAGCTCACTGCTTTAAGTGGTTTGATGAAAGGCGGTCATTGTCCCCTTGTGGTCATCACTCAACTGTTTCATAGCGGTCATCGAAGGTCACATGCATGCAATTACAAATGTGACGTCACGGATTGAGCAAAGAGTTGATGTAAAATTGATCATTTTTCATATTCAGATATAAATTATCTTCATGTATCCCATTAATCAACTGTGTTTTAGGTTAATTAGGACTCTTGAAAAATGTCCAAGTTCGACAAACTTAGGAAAGTCAGATCTCAGAAATGGCAGATTAAACGTAATGAAATTTTCAGAAACCATGTTTTATGCAATGTTTTGTAAGGAATTGTTTTAAACACATATCATTTTGCATGGTACGCTATCAATAGCATACCGTACATTGGACATTCATTACTTTTATGATAAAAGTAAAGGTTACACAAAACAAAAATGAAGCAATAATTTAGGAAACTGTGATAGCATTTTTTAGATTTCATCTTGAACAATTATATCTTGTAAAATTTGGTCCTGTTGTGGATACCATTGTTGCTGGGAATAAACCTTTATTTTTTGATAAATTTGACTAAAAATATATGGTCACTGGACCATATTAATAGTATATTAGCACAATGCTACTATTCTACCAGTCTACAGAATGTAGTATTTCTCTGTAGGGCACTTGTCTCACAACTGCAGTGCTTGTCATTATTTTCATCAAAATTGGTTTACCAGCTGTCAATCTAATGCTAACAAAGTTTCTCTGTTGCACAGCACCTCCATTGTGGACATAGATAGACTGGACGCTATGTATTATGTATTACTCTTTACTTTGGGCTTGGCTCAGAATTGCCTAGTGGTCAAACCTTTGAGAAGTAAGTCAGTCATGCGCTGTTCATTCCTCCTTCACAAAACAAAGAGTTGAATTCGGGATGTGACTGTTCACTTGCTTTTTCATGAATTTGTGTTTGCAGTTGCTTATTGTTTTCACGCTTGCGTTCTATAACCAAAGAGTTTGTTTCATAATCTACATCGTGAATTGGTTTTTCAAAAGCTCGTCTATCTGGTTCTGTAAACATGTGGGACTTGTTGTCAGTGTGACCCATAGGTAGTATGGAAAAAAATTTTCAGTTTGAGACTGAAAAATTTGCTCAAGGTTTGAGCTTGTACCAAATTTGCGAAGTAGTCAATTGGTCATCCCAAATTTAAAAAATTATGATCAAGAGAAGTAATCATTCACTTCAGTGTTACACTGATATTTGAAAAATATGGTGAATGCCAAAATCGCCCATGTCCCAGTTTTCAGAATCGAATAAAATGTATGTTTAACTTGAATTTTGGTGTCCCAAACTTTAGACTGTCCCAAGCTACATAATTTTTAAGTTCGGTCCAGTCAAAGAAAAGCTCTATTTCAATGATGTAACTGAGGTGTATATGAGTTGTGTGTTAGTGGGATTTAACTTTGCCAAATTCCCTCTAAAATCAAGCATGCCTTTTAAGAATGCTAAAGTGACAATTAGTCATTTTTTATTTAAAATAAGTGAAGAATTACAATACTGCAGAATAAGTAGAAATATCTATAAAATTAAACATGCATGAATGATATTTATACCAAACTAATTTCTAATGATGTAGTGAAACAAAAATATCATCGTTCATGTACTGGCTCTACTTTTCTTGCTTGAACATTTTATTTCTTCAAGTCTTCTGCTGTCATAAGAAGTAAATACAGTTTGGCCCTCACTAGGAGGCACCGTTACTGGATACAGTAAATGAAAATGGATAAGATGATAGTGCTCTTGGTACATTTTAAATTCAATGTACGGGTTATCTGAATTTGTTTACGTCATGCAGTCTTTTGGTAAGATCTGTGAAAAACAATGTTTTTCATTTTTTGTGAATGCTTCTGTCAATTCACCTTATGATTTCTAGTGTTACGCTTGAACCACGCATCCACGTATATTGTAGAATTTCAGCCACTGAGGTGCAACTTTGGCAATACGATTCTGAAACGCATAATTTCATAAAATTGCGTAGTCTTGAATATGACCTAAATAAGAAGTCCTTCTCTCATGAAAATCACAGTGAAAGTTGTTATATGACATGAAGCCTGAAGACTCGAACTTAAGCTGAAGTATATTTTACATTGACCAATCCAAGCAGTGGCTTGGTGACTTTATTGAGACATATGTATGTCCTTAGGAATGGCTGTTCAGCTGTCAAGTATGCTATCATAGACTGTCTTGGAATTTGCCAAAGTCTGTCAAGTATGTAAATGAAGGAAATTGTCTCAAACTTCATTGACTTGTATTAAACTGCTGGCTTGAAGTAATGGTTCTTGGCAGTTCAGATTGTATGATAAAAAGTACCGTAATGCATAGGTTCTGGTTTTCTGCGATAACAGGAAACTGACGAAATTCACAGATTCCGACTTCTTCACGGAATTAGATATTTCAAATGTAGTGTACATATTTCGGTAGCAGATTACAGAATTATGATATTTTTGCTATTAATTACCAAAAATTAAGAATACGATACATCCAATGTGGCATATTGTGGCCACAAATGATGGACAATCATTTAGCAGCAGTTGTGTTCAAGTAATTATACATTCTTTCTGAAGATGGCATTGTTCTTTTTCGGGTTGAGAAACAATCAACATGGCCTGCTGCAAGTTTTTGGTAAAATGGAGCTGCTGCCATAATTCAGCGGTAATGTAAGATAATTCACAGATCATTTTCACATTACTTATCACAATGAATAAACAGGAATTTGCTACTTTACAAAACTCCAGAAAATAGAATTTTAGGTTTGCTAAAACCAATTTTCCTGTTTTTAAAAACGCCAGACCAGGGTCTCTAATATCACACTATGCTTTTCCAGCCATGTCTTGTTAGGACATTCGAGCGAAGGTTCCCACTTCCCTGTTACAGTTAGGACACTTGTGCACAACATCCTTTAGACTGGAGATGCAGAACGGAATGAACTGGCACCCAAGCCAGATAAGTGGACTGAAATGGAAGTGAAAACAAAGCTGATTATTTCACTGTTTTACCACAGACACAGACATCTAAAAATCTTTAGATAGCTAAATATACTCTTTCTTTTACCTTCACCAAATTAGAGCATAGGATAAGTTTCATCAGTCGAAAGATGTCACTAAAATGTAAATATTTAGTAACTGTTAGCACTGTTGATGTTTGCCATATCTCATTACTAATTTTTTAAAAAGTTCTTTCAAAAAGTGGGTGGGTTTCCATGGAAACCTCATAGCACATGGATGCAGTTGAGTGAGTACCCGTTATATATGAGTCAGCTGTCACTCTCTACGGTGGCCATTGTAGTTGGTGGTGTACCACAAAGAATAAAATCTAACTAAAAAATCCATGTTAAATTCAACTGAATTTCAAACATGTTTATTTACGATATACATTTCCGTGCCGGTTTCAGATGTTTATACCTAATTGATTAAATGCACGACACATTTCATTGTTGACAGTCTTTATTCCGTTACGTTCATACCTTCAGAACAAAACTACTCTCAACTGAATCAGGGCTTTATCCAGGATATCGAAAATAGAGTGTCCAAATTGGGGTTCCCAATATTCCAGGGCATCCATGATTCCAACGATGCGTTACCCCCACTTATTTATTTATTTATTTATTAATGTAATATTTACAATGAGGGTAGCCCCATCAGTTCACACTGCTTTCCATGGGGGCCCTCAGTAAAAACAAACAGATAGTAAGACAAAAACAGAATTACACAATGAAAGGCAAATTTAAGTACATTGTAATATTTTAAATACATTTTATATTTGGGTTAGTTTCCATTCTGGTTTGATAGCTATCAGATAGGTCAATTACTGTAAAACCATTAAATTTATGCAAAACGGTAACAAGACCATCAGTAATAAACTCCTTTTTTATGAGCTTGCTTTCATCCCTCACTAATATCAATGTCGTAAAAAACAACAGCTAATAGCTATCCCATCTATTCTTTCACAGTTGTAACAGATTGATAGTACTAATTTGAAAGACATCATTCACCTATCAAATGTTCATCATTATATTCACTGACCTTAATAATAGTGTATAACAAAAATGAAAGTATAATAATACTGTATACATGAATTGCTTATTGCTACACATTGATTCGGAAAGATTGTTGCAGATGCTGGAAGAGCCCCCACCAAGAAACAACCACCTCTGGGGACTTTTACAGAAAAAAAAGCTTGAAAAAAACTTCCATGGTAGCTCTTTTGGTATCATTTTGCATACCCAGCATGGGGCACACACACACATGTATGGAAAATGTGGGGCTCTTGGAAATCCCCACAATGTTGAGATGCGCATTGTTGCATATAATTTGTGATAGTGACATCAGGTAATTAAGAACGCTCCGCCTATATTCGTAGCAACAAACACTTAAAAGGCACAGGTACATGTACTCCATGTTTCACAAACTTTCACCCACTCAGTTCAAAAGTCTTGACAAGTGTAGAATATTAACCATCACTGGCTTCTGTAAATACAGTACTTAACACTAGCCAATTATGTTCAGAAGGGACTTACATGCCAAACCCAGCCAAACATATTCCTCCACATACTGCCCAGTTAAATGTTCCAATCTTGTACTCTGTACTTGTTACTATGTCCGCCTGACAATACATACATTTCATCTGCTGTGGATTCTGGTTGAAGCGAATAGGTCCTGGCTGGATTGTGATTGGTGGTTGTCCTAAGATGAAAAGAAGTTATTACAGGTCAGTGTTGTAAATCGTGAACTCATGGTTGCTAGCCCAGTGATCTCCACACCAGAAAATTTAAACTTGATATGAATCACTAGATTCATGTGCACATTAGAACGTCCAGGTCCTCATTGGGAGGGCGGGGGGAGGGATTGTGCCAACGTCAGGAATTTGTACATTGAACTGGTGCATAAGTCAATAAGTGACCCATAAACAGCAAATATTCTCCAGTTTCGGAGAGCAAAGTCATTTTGTTCAAGGTCATGGCCTGTACCTAATTTTGCAATTAGGCAATATTAGCCATACCAATTTCATGAATTATTATAAAGGACAAACGATTAAACCTTGATGTTACACTGTATAGAGATGCACATGAAAATGGTGCCTATTTTCTGATTGTTCTTAGAATTGAGAAGACTGTGTTGCTGTTAAAGCAGTGTTCAATATTCGAGACGTAAAAAGTGCTCAGAATAAAAAATTCAATTTCAGCTTGAAATTTGATGAACCAAAATTTAGAGATTATTCCAAACTGGAGAATCTTTACCATAATATATTAAATGATTAAGCTGCCTAGAGTTGGAACAAGTTAGCTTAACTCATTATAGCTGCAAACTCTGTTACAGTGAGAGCTCAAATGTGATGCAGAATATTTGGTGAGCTCCTTCGAATAAGACCAAGTTGAGAATAGAAAGTCACTCACTTGATGGTGCTATTTTAACAATGAAAAATAAAAAGACTTGGTTGTCGCAAGATGGCGATAGGGTAGTTGGTGGATAGTGTTCTGCGTTCTTGTATTGATTTACTGCAGTCGGGTATTGTCCAACATTCTTTATAAATTCTTTACAGTCATGTTGACTGTGCTTTGCAGTGACTTATTCAAACAATTCATACAACAATGTCCAACATTGAAAAGTGTCTGAGAATCCCAACAAGTTGCTTTTTGTTCCTGTTAACTCGGCCAGTCTTAAACACCAAAATTACAAATAAGGGTCACTTTCCTGCTTTTACAATGGGAAAGAGTTTGTGTAGAGAGTTTCTTGTTTATGGAAACCAAACATTTTGACTGAGATAGGCAGAGAGCCTACGCGTTGTGGGTGCATCGAGTTTGAATTTTGCCGTGACTAGTTTGGCTCACTTGCGTCGAGTTTAAAAACTTGTGCAACAAGTTTGAAGTATTAGGAGATTAGTCATTTCTTAAGCGAATTAGGACATTTTGGACTTTTGCTACCAGTTTGATGTATTTATTTCAAACTCCCTACAGTATAGAATTGAACACATGTACATGAATTTTGAAATTAAACTCGAGTTCGAATTTTCTGTTGTGGAGAACACTGAATATGGTGGACAAAAGAAATCCTATTTTGTCAAATTTCTCCTCAAAAAAGAAGATCAAGAATATCTTAGTCCATTACTAATAAGGTTTGTACTGTATAGATTTCATAAAACAACATTTGGTAAAGTTTCTTTTTTACAGAAAGGTCATCAGCCTTGAAAATAAGTTTTTGTGCGAAGTAAGCAGAGAATAACCGTAAACGTTCGTGCAGGAAGCACCTTCCCTTGATGATGTGTATCGTATTGACTCACCTGGGACATACGCCATTGTTCCCGGGGGTGGTACTGCTGGTTGATAAACTGGTGGCGGAACTGTACCAGGTGGTTGGACTGGATAACCAGTGTTTTGAGTTGAGTAGCCAGGGTGTTGGGGTTCAGGTGCTATCTCGTTGGGTTTGCTGGACATGATGAAGTCTCTAATGTTGATTAAACAGTTTGGGTTGTTGGTTAAGTTGTAGTTTTTCAGTTGATTCAGAAATACTTGTAGGGAACAGTTGATTTAGTAGATGTCAGTAGCCCTCTTTTTTCTCAGTGTGAGATGGGACTTGACATAGTTGGCCACAGATCAGTCTGAAATTTGAATTTGGAACTACAAACTGCTCTATGAAAGCTGTCACAACATCTAACTTGGAATAGAGCATTTGAGAGATGAGGAGCAAGGTGGATTTTTATTTTATACCACTTCTCTTCGTGTCAGGAGACCAACCTGTTGCTGCACAGCAGGAATTCTCCTGAGATTTGTAAAACCTCGTTTCCACCTGCAGGGCTAGTTTGGAAACCTGCGAGTGGTCTATTGTCGAGTCATTTTCGATCGATGTGCTCAAAAATAGCTGAACACTCTAGGAATAAATCCTGAGAGGATCTTTGGAAAATTGGAAGTCTCACTGCTGCAACAAACACTTCACGGTTTATTAAACAATTCACGAGGTTGATCTTTCCACTCACTTTAGGGTGATAGGCAACTGAATCTGATTAAGGGGGATGTAAGAAAAATAATGTCTATTTCGCTGTTTTTGTAGTCATAATCGCAAGTTCATCCAGGATTTTTAATAGACGGTCCAAAACGGGTTCCCAATTTCTCAAAAGGCCTTTTCATTTTACATTTTGCTCAAATAATTACCAATCAACTTTTGTGTCAATTAGCACATGTAAATGTTCGCAAATTGTCACATAAAAAAATCTTACTCTGATGCTGTTAACTACCAAAGCTGGTATGAAGGTATGAACGATTCAATTAACTACTACGCTCATACTGGAGTTAAGTAAGTATGAAAGGGCCTCAAGTGTCCATGACCACTTACATGTCAATGTGTTTTTATGACACCAAGTGAAATTACTGTTATAAGAACCTTTCCTACTACAGATTGAGAAGGGTGGAGTAACCTTATTTCTTGACCACAAGAATTTTAGACCCAATGTGAAAGATGATTTAGATCGGTGTAAATTTAGGAAGGTACTAAAGTTAGTACACTAGAAAAGACCAGCAGACCAAAGTTATTCCGATTATACAATGTGAAACATTTAGTCCACATTATTTTTTCTACCCTCTTGCTACTTCACAATAGTGCCACTTAGCGTAGTGTCACCGGCTGCATGCTCACTGTACAACTAAGTAACATGTCTCTAAGCAACAGATCTAACAAAAATAGAAGTGTTAACTGGTTGCCAAATGAAACCCAAGGTTCTGATCAACATTTGGAGCTAATCATTGATTCAATTATAAGTTCTGATGGACAGGATCGCAGCACCGTAGCAACATCTCGCGTTTTGTAGGGTGAAGCTTTAAAATTAGGACGGGAATCCTTGTCTGGTCAAGTGAGAAAGGTGACAATTTGTAACAGTGGTTATCATACTGCCCTAACAGCTAACTAGTTCAGACTAACTAATACCAAAGCAGTTGTACATTGGTCTGCAACAAAGTTTATGGTATCTAACACATCATATCTTTATTCACTTTTTTATTCTGGACAGGCCAGTGAGGTCCTAGAGTTGCTGCTAGCAAGTAAAAGAGCCTACTTACTTACTTGAGCATCCAAATGCTTATCAGGGCATTTTAACGCGGGAGTCTGAATTTGTGTCAAGGTGTCCCTTTAGTTGCCCTGGATGCATGCAAGATGAAGACCTAGTCGTAATGCCTAAGAATGGTCAGGAGTCCTTACTAATGTGGCTGATTTCCTGGACTTGTACTTCTATGTCTTAATCCATTTTAGGTGTGCATAATGACATCCATCAAGAATTGTAGAACTTTCTACCCGATATTATTCAAAAGTTATGAACATAGGTGTCTAGACTTCGAACAACTCGGAGTGACTGCCATTGTCAACCCTGGAGCCAAACATCAGTCAGAAAACACTGGTCTGATCCCATTATGCACTTTTCCTATTGGAACTTCATTCAAACTTCGCTCTGGCTTGCCGTTTGGAAAACACCAAACCATGTAAGTCCTGATTTAAATGATATTTAGCCTGACAAATTTTACCCATCAAACTTACCTTCTTGCCTGTAACCTCTAAACTCTATATTGCTAAGCTGTTCAATAGCCTTAGCAGAAACCCATGGAGTCTGTTGACACAAAAGGGTTTGCTCTCCTATAATCACTTAGTTCAAATACAGTTTGTCAATAGGCTGTTGTGAAATGTATTGCGAAATTTCTGCTTGCTTGGTAACAACTTCAAAATCACTTTCCCATTAGGGGAACTTGAGTAGTGGTTTCGAAGCTAATTGAAAATTGTTCGCCTGCTTTTTACGAGTGTTTATGAAAATGATCACAGTGTCATTCTTCATCAGATGTGTTATCTTTCATTTATTTATGTCCGTTTATTGAGAGCACGTCGGTTTCGCTACAATAACATGGGACACGTTTTGCGAGTCTTGCATGATCATCTATCATTGCTGCGACCTCTACCGATAACATTAACGAAGCTTCGGTTTTATGTTCCCATTGCACCGAAGCTTCAGTGAGTGCTGAAGCTTCGCTTTTAAATCCTAGTGTTTTAAGCGAAGTTTCGCTTGCAGATTAAGTACCGGAGTTAACCTTCCCCACTTACTGTAACTTCAGTAAAAGTGAAGTTTTGCTTCTAATGGGAAAGCAACTTAACAGTGGTAACACCATGTGTTTTATTTGCACAGTAAAATCTTACTAATTTGGATCACAATATGGCAGATAGGGGAGTTTTTATTTTCTCCATTTTATGCTCCAACATATTTATATGCATATTGCTATCATCTCTGTCTGGGTGTCCGGCATTCGCAACCCTATCTCTTAAACTCCTTGCAGGATTTTAATGAGGTTTGGCAAATGTTTTCCTTTAAAAGTGGCAACTTAACAGATGACGACGACTTTCATTCAGACCAATATGACTACCACTATGCCCCCTAGAGGCAATTTGAGTTTTGTGCGATTCCCTCTGTATCTTTGTAATTCTCGGATGGATTTTCTCAAAATTTGGCAAATAGGTTTTTACTTTGAAGGCAGCGATACTTTTACATTTTTGGATGTATTTGACCATTCTGCACTACTTAGCTCAGTTTTTTTAAAATTTTGAGTTCATTTTTTAATGTCCATCTTTCTATCTGCCAAGTCACTCCAAGGATCATTATGAAAATTGGCAGGTGTGTTTCTGATAAGGAGACGGCAGTTAACGTTGCTCCATTGCAATATAAAATTGCATTCATGGGGTCCTCATGTTATAGTTCACATATATGAAAAGTATCCATGAATGGCAAAGTGATGTTTCACAGATCATGAAAGTGCTCTCCATCCCCTTGTTAATTGATTGTAACACTGTACTGCTGTTGTAATTGCCATCACCTGACCACTATCACCAGAATCTTGAAATTATCGTTGGTCATATAAACACAATTTTACTTCACAGATTGAATAAAAGACAGCTCTTAAAGGAAATGAAAATAAATGTTAAAGACCGTACATAACGGCCAAATGACTTTTGAACATGTTAAATATCTGTATCATTGATCGACACAAACATATCCCTCCCTTTACTCCTGACATTAGCTAATTACGCCAATTACTATCGTACGACCCCATCATGAACCCCATTTAGCGCCGAAAAAAAACTTTATGTGGCGCTCGTTCTAATCGACGCAAATGACGTCATTGTTGGTACCCAAGACGTATCGAACAGTCCGTTGCCACAGGAAGCTTACCATACGGTGTCTGGTGCATATTTCAAGTCACAGATTTTCAAAATTACAACTGTTAGAGACAACCAAGCTCAAATACTATACGACACTTATCTCGACACTTCCACGTGCATGTAATATGCTACAACTTACTGTCCCTTGATAGTTTAGCGTCGCCAAAGACAGTAGCGCATTCTCGGTGGGGACCACTTACTCAGTCTAACATCAAATACTTATTCACAAAGACGTCGGGGTTTAACGAACAGATTTAACAAACTGGGTCCCTGCGTGCATTGGGGGACAGGTTTGCAATGAATGGAGATTTGTCGGACCCATGGCGATATCCTGGCGGAATGCGTGTACCGGAGAATTAATTTGTTTGTAGTCGCTCCGTGATAATTACGGGATTATGTCGGGGAGTAAGTCGGCGTTACACATCTTAACGAAGCGAAAGGCTCACTCGCAGCACGATGAAAAAGAATGACCCGAGACTTTTCGCACTTGGGTTAGAAAAGTATAGGCCTAATACCTTGCAATGGACGGACGTTCAATGAAAAGTACTGCGAAATGGAAGATTAAGAAAATGTAGAAACAACGTTTGGATGGATTAGCGCCGTGTATGTTCAAGTCAGAGGAATCCGAGTAAATAAGTGAAACAGAAGGGGAAACTTACCGGCCAATTGTCACGGAACTCGCTACGGACCGTCATTTGAAGACAAAGGCATTTTACACAAGGCATACGAAACTTAACCCGTAACTGACGCAGCTAGCTGCACGCCGATTAGTGAGACCTGCAGGAAAATCTAAGTGCGATTGAGGTGGAAACAAAATATTGAGCACAAAGGACAAAGTTAGCGCTGCGAATAGGTNGTTTCTGATGAGGGCACATAATATGGGGGGCACAAAATGCGTAGTAATTAGTTAGTGGTTGTGTGGAATAAAACGAAACAAAGATATGTTGCACAAAAGTACATGTAATTAACATATCTAAAAGGCAGTTGGCTCATTTTATAGGGACTTTAAGCACCTACTCAGGCCTTTATGCAGCGTATGTCCTGGGCGTCCATTTGGCCGCCCTAGCACTAATATGGATGCCCTGGCAAGGACACCCAATGTATCATTTGGACACCCACTGTCAATAGGAACCTTTCAAGTTTGGACTCACATATTGTAATGATTGCTAGAAAGCCTCTGAAGGCTCACAGTGGGAGCTCTTTTTTCAAAGCTGGAAGAAATATACAATGTATATACAAAGTATATGCATTGTTGCTATTTTGACACTTGATTGACAGCATTGTAAAAGTCTTGGTCTACACATTTTTTTAGTAAAAATGCTCACCATAGAAGGCTCTTTTGTAAACTTAACTGTAAAAACCTTGATCTATGCATTTTTTGTAAAAAAATCTGTGTGCTTGGGGGTATTGCTGGGGGTGGGGGGTTACGCGTCGGAATCATGGACGCCCTGGAATATTGGGAACCCCATTTTGGACACCCTATTTTCAAAATCCTGGATAAAGGCCTGCACCTACTTGGTTTAAATATGTTTCATTTCTTATTTGTTGTACGTATGAGCTGTAGGTACTTGCATTTTCAGTCAGCCTTCAATCTGTGATGGAAATGTTTAATTTATAAGACATATATACGTGAGCATAACCAGTCTTAAACTCTTGTTCACTGACCATGTTATGCTGTAGGTCTATACTCATCTAACTTGTAATTAGTTTGCTGCGTTTTCAAATGCAGTCAAGAGTTATGTGTAATTGTGTTCTTCAAATCATTGAAAATATGTCTTACTTATTAACTTGGATGTATGCCTCCTGTGTTGGTGTCATTGAACATAAGCCATCAATTCTAAAATAACTGGTTGCCATGTACATATGTAGCATTTAGGACACAATATTGCTGACGAGTAAAATTTTATTTCATCTTTTTTCATGAAAAATGTATGGCATCAAATTAATGTTTTTTAACAAGTTCAAGTTCTGGACCATAGCTAACATCTGACAATGGTTTGAGAAATTGTCACGTTCGCGGCAAGGCTTAAAAAAAGCCCTTGAAAATCTAAACAGGACTATTTTATTTTTGTCTGAAATTAGAGAGATTTTGCTGTGTAAGATCAGACTGCTGACACTGGCTGAGTTTTGAAGAGGGTTGAAGTGATCTCAATGATTGTGAATGACTAATTTGTTTTCGCTGAACTTTTCACACCTTTTCAAGCTGTATACCGTCTGGCTCTAGATCTCATTGGTTGGATGCAAAGGAATTTTGGTCTTTCTTCTGAAATTAAATGCCATTTTCTTGCGAGTTTTCACCCATGTTCGGCTAAAAGCTTACCCTCTCATGTTCGGTCATATGCCCATCATTATTACATATACCGCACAAGACAAAAGTGATCCAAACAACTAATTCTGTTTACTAGTAATAGCTAGATCCACAAAATTCTAATTACTATTTGCTTAGCCACCTTACTAACTTTTTAGTTCATTCTCAGTCATGAGGTAAGACCATTCTGACGATGAATTAGGATTCCGCCCCATCATCATCATGGGGGAATTCTGAGTCATTTTGTCTGAATACTTTTAGCTTGCACTGTAGTTGACAGTTTTATTCTTAAAAGCTCCTTAGTTTGCTAGATGATCTTTGCAGTGTCTTTCCCTCTGTTATTAGTGCTTCAATACTTAGAGAGTGTCAGTCAATGGGAACACTTAAATTCGGAAGGCGCCAGACATGGCCAAGCCCGCTGGAACTCAAGGTAAAACTGTGGGGCCCGACGGCATTATTGCGGCGAACTGCAGACTTGGCCCTGAAGACCAGACTGACTATCTAAGCTACATGGCCGGGAACGCTGAAGAAGAAGAAGCTTAAATTCGGTCTTCGAACAAAGTTAAGGTTATCTCCATGGCCATTTTTACAATATTTCACTTGTGTCTAGCAAAATACCTATCTTCATTCTCAGGGAACTTCAAAATATACACCGCGTAGCGAGGAAAAATGATTTAGCAGAACCACCTTGGAACCGCTCAACCGCGTGGATATTTGTTAACTACTTAACCTAGGTCAAAGGTTAAAGGGCTTTCAATTAAATCGAATCTCCCGCCAGGTACAGAACAGCTTCGCATACCCTCAGTCCTTTCATTCTCAAAGTCGCCATAACATTGAACCGACAAGGTGTACTTATGATGGAATGGTGCCGGGGAAAACAAAGACAAAACGTAGTTTTGATCCTAAGGGAGTTGTGCGTCTACATGCATTCAACTGTTGGCGTTGAAAACTAGTGGTACGAGTCGCCTCAGGCTTCTGTGCTCATGAACACAGAAAGTTGTGAAAATAGATAAATCCTCACCCTAATATCTTAATTCAATTAATAAGTTGACATTTGGACGTTTTGATCTCATGCTGACATACTTTAACCATCGATTTGATTTTTGTAATCCATTTCCTACTTGGTTTTGTATCAGTCTCCCAGCACGTCACGTGTACAGGGTATGAACTGTGACCTACTTAGAAAGTCAGTCCTAAATAAACAGTAAAAGTTAGCTGGGAACAACATGTCTATTTGAGGTTTTAATAATTAAGTTAGTTACGCACTGCGAAATAAGTTGACACTGCGAGTGAATGTTGAAATAGCTCACAGTGAAGGACTGTATAGGTTATGTGTGCGGAAAACTAGTTTTCACTGAACAAATTAATTAACCGATGACTTTGAGATTTTCACTTGTCCCAGTTTAATCGGCTTTTTCTCGGCTTCGGCAAATTGACTTTATTTGAACTCAGGAACGCTAATTCTCGAAAACAGCTGCATGGATTTCGCTAAAACTTTCCAAACTTAATATTTAGTAATCAATCTAAAACACTGTTAGCATTTTTGATATAAAGGCCTAGTTTTTGTGTAATGTGACAAAGACGAATACAACTTCAATTTTTTACAAAAATACCTTACGTTTTGCTAGTTGATTTGTCATAGAAACCAAGCAAACAGCAATGACGTTAGGGTCACTTAACAATACCTCCTAGGTCTTTCAACCACTAAACCTAATGGGAAAGGTCAACTTCAATTTGCAGTTTACATGGACTTGCTAGCACTAGATTTAATTTGGTGGAAAAGGTCATAAATTTCATATTTTTCGCTTGCCTTCCACTCACAAGTATCACATTGTGCTAATGAAACTCTTGCATGTGAGTCATGTGAGGTGGCTTATAGTTATTGCATCTCTCCACTCGTTAACCCAAATTGTCTGTCCAAATAAAAGCAGACCTGAATTTCATGTTTAAATACCCTAGCTTGTCTCTATGCCCATCCTCTAATCTGAAATTTTCCAATTTTAATGCTCTGTGCACAGTTATTTGTGACAGTATGTGGAAGTAATTTATTTGAAGAATATGAAGCCTTTCGCGCTGGCTCCGCAGCTTCGGTGTTACCAAAGTTTTGGTCAATGGGAACACTTAGTTTCGACCTTAGATTGAAGTTAAAAGCTTAAGTTTCCGCTGGAATAAAGAGGCGATGCATCAATACAATGGAAATGCTTGACTTGGATGCCACACAAGTTATCTTCTGGGCTTACTGTGTTTGCCAACAGCGGGTGGTGACTGGTTAATAGCTGTTAATATTTTATTCTAGATAACAGTATTATTTTGATAATATAACCATTCTTTGTCAGTTTTAACCGTGTTTTCTGGATTCTTTACATTTTTAAAAAAATCATCGAGCATACCTCTCGTCACCGCCATACTGCCTTTGTTCCAATCAGTTGATACTCAGCCACCTTTTGATAGCTCCACTGAATTAGTTGTCTGAATAACTCCAAAGCTGATGGGAATTTTGCTGTTAACTACTGGTTAACATCTAAGCTTCAATAGTAGTGGAGTTAAAACTGGGAAAGAGCCTTATGTTTTCAACCTTTTTAAATGTTGTATTGTTTATTAGCTGTTCATATCGTATTGTCTGGAGCTAAAGCACACTTTTTTTAAATCTATTTTTTGCATATTCGCACAATGATTTGATGATGTGCTGTGTAATATAACCTCACCTTGCTCTGTGTAATATGCAAATTCACCTGGTTTATCTTTTGTATCAACATGTCACGTACCAGCTCGAACGGTCGCTCTGTTCTATATGACTCACAGTCGTTACATATTACGCCCTGTTGGACACATAGATCTATTATGTTTTACCAGTTTTCTTATTGAATTTTGCACGTAATATTGAAGTAACTTGGCAAAAAATGTTTGGACGCTATAAGAGAAAAACAGCTATGCCAGTTAAATGCTGTAAGTTTTGTTTAAGCTTTCATATTTGAACTGTACAGACTTGATCAATAAGTGGTCATGTAATTGTAAGTCGTAAAATGGCTTGTAATTATTGATTCGTCAGTAATTAAAAATCTGTGTATGTTTCAGACTTGTAGATTTTTTCAGCACTTGGGAGTCCTTGACTACATGATAGGTTAAGATGATATCATTCATCATTTGGTGCTGAATTCAAATATGAATCCCAAGGCTGATTGCCTGGGCTGATTGTCAGAAAGTGCTCTGTTATTTTGTGGTTTCGTAATCATCTATTGTGGTCAGCTTTAGTTTATTGTTGGATACACATGTCCTGGCCCTGTATTTATTACATTTGTTGTGACACATAAAACTATGGTAAAATTTCTTGTAAGTTAAATAGGAATAGCTATGCTATTTTTCATTTTTGTTCTTCCATTCATTTTATTATAAAATGCAGGAAGCTAAACATGGGTGAACTGGAGGCTGAATGTAGGCTAATCTTGTGCCTTGAGTTGCCACTGAAAACATAATTAAGTATTGAGTGGGCATTAAATCAGAAACATTTCTAATCCAGTGACTGTACAGACTGCACAACAGGCATCTCAAGGCCCTTTTCATACTGACTTAAGGTTATCTCCAACCTTATTTAGTGGCCTCCATTCTAACGCGTATATCAAAAAAACTAAGCTTTGTCAACTAGTAAAAGTATATATTTTCTGAAAGAACAAAGACCAGGAAATATAAATATACTTTTTGTATTTATGTTCCATTATTATTTTTACGTAAAAACCTTTTTTAAGTCAAAATTTCATTTTTAAGAAAGGTACATAACCTCTCTGTCAATTTTAATGAAACCTTTCTATATAAAAACTTTACCAGTTACCTCAAAAACGCTGTTAGGAATTTTAGATTAGTCTGTTCATTTGGTTTCTATGACAAATGAACTCGCATAACGTAAGGTATTTTTGTAAAAAGTTGGTCGTATTTTTCTTTGTCACATTACGCAAAAACTGGGCCTTTATATCGAAAATCCTAACAGTGTTTTTGAGATTGATGACTAAATATTAAGTTTGGAAAGTTTCAACGAAATCCACCTAGCCGTTTTCAAGAACTCGTGTTCCTAAGTTCAAATAAAGTCGATGTGCCGAAGCCGAGAAAAAGCTGATTAAATTGGGACGAGTGAAAATCTCAAAGCCTATGAATTATTTGATGAAAACTTGTTTTCAGAACACTAACCTATACAAGCCTTAACTATGTTAGCTATTTCAACATTCACTTGCATTGTCAACTGATTTTGTAGTGCGTAATTAACTTAATTATCATTAAAATCTCAAGTAGACTTATCGTTCCCAGCCAACTTTTACTGTTGTTTACAACCTACTTTCTAAGTAGGTCACAGTTCATTGTTGTACACACAAGCCTGTACACGTGACGTGCTGGGGACTGATACGAATCCAAGTAAAAAATCGATAACTAAAATCGAATCGGTGGTTAAAGTATGTCGTTTGCATGAGATTGAAACATCGAAATGTCAACTTATTAATTGAATTAAGATATTGGGATGAGGATTTATCTCTTTTCACAACTTTTTGTGTACATGGCCACTGAGGCCTGAGGCGTAGCATTCGTTTTCAATGCTAACAGTCATATGCATGTAGACGCACAATTCCCTTAGTATCAAAACTACATTTTGTCTTTGTTTTCCTTGACACCATTCTATCATAAGTACACCTCGTTGGCTCAATGTTATGGCGACTTTGTGAATGAAAGGACTGAGGGTATATGAAGCTGTTCTGTACCTGGCAGGAGATTTAAATTGATTGAAAGCCCTTTAACCTTTGACCTTGGATAAGTAGTAAACAAATATCCACGCGGCTGTGCGGTTCCAAGGTGGTTCTGCTAAATCTTTTTTCCTCGCTACGCGGTATATATTTTGCATTTGAAGTTCCCCGAGAATGAAGATGAGGTATTTTGATAGACACGTGAAATATTGTAAAAATGGCCAATTTTTGTGAATGAGGTTGGAGATATCCCTAACTCCGATCTGAGCAGAGAGTGGATGTAAATTGCGAAGTTAAATGAACCGTTCATGCCGGATTCGGTACTTAACGAACATTAAAATAAACAGTAGGTGAGGCTGTTGTCATGAAAGTAGTCGCAAGGTAGCGCTAATGCATTGCGTGCTTGCTAAGATTTTTTTAATGTGACAGTTTGGGAACATTTACTAATTGGCATAAAACATTTCTGATTCAATTGGTGATAATATTCGAGCAAAACATAAACAACTATTAGCGACGACACTGCCCTTTAATTGTTGACGATAACAGTGGCCCCAGGCAATAACTTCGATGGGACCGAAGTTGACCGATCACACTGGACCACAAAGTCGACAATCCGCTGTTAAATCCACCTGTTGACTTCGAAGTTAACTTGCGCTGTTAACTTCGATCCAGGACTGCAGTTAACTGTTCTTACTGACCGCAACTCCCCAAAACATCGACACGTAGATGTTAGTATGAAAGGGCCTTCAGAGTTTATGCAATCAACCGCGGGTATTCATGTTTCGTCCATAGGTTTTTAGGCTTGGAGTTGTTTGCTACCAGTGCTGCTGGTTGGCAGTCACAATCTCCAGACCATTGGTTAGCCGTGAAATCTATACAGTCACCATGACTTGACCTTATCTAAATTTGTTTCTGTTATACACTTTTGATGGTTGTATTTGACAGTGAAGAATAAATTTTGTCAATTCAGAAGTTGGTACCAACTGCAAGCACTGCTTTGCTAAGGTGAGGAGATACAGTGACCCTCAAAACTGTTGGGGAGAGGCTTGGGGAGATGAAGGTTTGATTGAGTAGTCAAGTGGCACACCCAACTGGTCATTCATAAATAATACTTAAAACTGTCATCCCAAGAGATCATTTAATCAGGCTTAAGTTACTTTCCTCTGACCTTTCACTTTGGTACCCAACATCATGAATTGCAGTTATGCTTGTATTTCCATTTTTTAAAAAAGTTTGTGTGCTTCAGAATTTGGGAGTTTCGTTTACTGAGTGAGCTCATTACCATTGCCAACATGTTGTTTCTGGCAGTCTTAGTATGTTAGTTGAGGGATTGAAAATAATGGATTGGATACAAGGCTTTAGAGGGAATTAGAGCTATTGGGTTATTTTCAGTTTTAGGGCAGAAAACACTATTTTGCTGTGATTGAGGAGATGGGATAGACTTCTTTAATTTGTTAGCTTTGCCCAGAGTAATAAAACGACAAGATCAGTTGGTGTTTTTCATTTTAGTACAAATCCCTAATTCTATCCGTTGTCTGCCAGACATTCGCTGAAATCAAGATCGGTATCTTTAACATTTTTAATGCCCTTAAAATATGCTTTCATTGAAAGTAATGGTAGTTGTTACATTTTCAATTGACATTGAAACAATGTGCTCATGATACCAGTATAAGTTATGACATCACGTGGGTCAAATCCATCATCAGAAGGATGATTGAAAACTTAACAAACGAGGGGGCTTAGTAAGAGTAGAGTTTTAAAAATGCATAAATCACATTTAAATTGCAAATCGTGCAATCTGACATCCACCAGGCACACTCCGGTGTACTCAGTTTGTAGATGTAAGTCTCTGGACTGCTTATGAGAGGACATTACTTCAGTGCAGAATAGCAGTATAGTCGTCTAACCTTTTTTTAAGAGGAAGCATGGACCGTGAGTTGTTTTTTCTATGGTCTTATGAAAATTTTGCAAAAATGAGAACTTTATTTAAGTTAATGCAATCTTAGGATAAAATAATGATGGTCAAGACAGTAGCTGTGTTGGATTACATTGCATTCAGTTGACCTTTGTGAATTTCATTATAGATATATTGATCACTGGTAATATTGCTATTTCCCCGACAATGTCATCCTGTTGCATAAACTAGCAAGTTTGATTTAATTTTGGGACTGTCACAAAATTCGAGTCATGAAATAAGCGAGTTAGCACAGTTCGTTTCCCACGGTTATACAGTGGTCAGAAGGGAGTTTGTAGGTTTTGTTTTTGATTCATTTTCAACCGCTTCATTCTCAGTTGCCCATTCATTTTTCACGAATTGTATAACTTTTTTTCATTGCTACTCCTAACACTTCTTTAAATACGTTATTTGAGTGGCAGATACGCGAGTAGTTTATAACAATTTCAATTAATTTCAATTACGTGGCTTATCTTTATCATCTGGTTTCTGGCCTTTTGATTACCATTTTCCCTTTAATAAGCCTGTTTATTTTACAACCTCTAGCCAAGAAAACATTACTCAGATTTTAGTTTATAGCTCAAATCTAGGGGTCATCAAATGTGAACTTGGACTCAAAACTCGTATGCATAAACCATTATGTACTCGGGCACAGAATTTTAGATACTTGACTTTAGTTCACACAAAAGTAGATTTAGAAAATGCCAAAAATGGTTTTCAAGTTCAATTTTGAATAAAATGTTTAGACCCTGGGGCCTAGAAATCAGTACACTAGCAGAATAAATCGTATAATGTATTTGAAGTGTGAAGCCTCATGGTTGGCCTACTTTTATCAGTGAGAAACTGCGAAGATAGCTTATGAATTTCATTTGTTTAATTTCATTTCTTTCAATTTTGGTGTCAGAATGGCATTTTAAACATGTGATAATGCTCCCATGAATTAAATGTATTCTTGAAATGATGCAAAAATGCAGTTTCCCACGGACACTGGGATTTCCAATTTAGTAGTGTTCTTCACGAAGTCTCGGAAAATCATAGAATGCTGTTTGAATGCATGCATTCAGTGTTCCAGTTAGACGTTTTATACTTTTTCAGTGGTCTTCCTACATCTTTAGTTAGAACTTTCCATCTTACTAGAGAGTTTGTTGCAATTGGTTTATTAGGCCAAAAATAGCATAATTGGCCTCTTCTTTTTTAATTGATGTTACGTAATATTTTTAGTTGTCTGTATTTTTCAAAGACAAAAGTCACCTGTTGTCACCTGAAATGGCTCGGAAAACTAATCTTTTTTCCCCGGCTGTGGTAATGGGTCAGGTTCCTGCTGTCGTTTTTACCACAAGGTCACCTGATGCTGAAATAAGTCGGAACACTTTGAAGAACAGGTTTCAAAATGAGTCCTGCCAGACTAGAACAATTATATGTTATTTTGGCTTCAGTTATATCTTGACGTATCGCTATGGTGATACGTAGGCCTATTATGGTCAGAGCCTTATAGCCATTTTGTGGATCAATTACTGTGCAGCCAAATGATATGTGTCGTGCTTAATTTTTTTGCTTAAATCTGTTGTTCGTTTCAGTTCTTCAATTGACATGGTGTATAAACTTGTGGATCTGTCAAATCTTGTTTATCCTCTGTTCTGTTGCATTATGCATGATTCTGTCACAAAAATCAATGCAGCATGATCTATTAGTATGTACCAGTTGTATAGTATGAATTGTGATTTTGGTTCTGTGCCTAAATTCACTAAAAGGAAAATTATTGTTCAGAGATTAGTGCTTAACTGACCAGGTACTGTCTCCTCTGGCACTTATGTTGAAATATGTACTATTTGATTTCTCAGTGAAGTCCTTGACACCTGAATGCCCATTTGGCTTAATCTTGCCTGTGGCGTTTTCAATTGACAGTGACATCTATTTTGCTCTTACTGAACTAGACTGCTGGTTATCCCTTCCAGTAAATGTTGGCTATGTCTGTTTTCAGATCGTGAGCTACACGGCTTTGACAACGAGGGTCTGGACTTCAAACAGCTCGAACAGTATTTGTCGGGAGATGCTGAGATGTAAGTACTGTTTTCTGCTTTTCACACCAGGTGGGGTGAGCACATAGAAAGAAGGAGAAAACCCAAGCCTTGGTAAAGGTAGATTTTCAACACTGATTACCCTTGGGTTGTGATTTTTTTGGATTTGAAATTAAAAAGGGAAATGTTGCTCTTTAAGAAGATGTACTTTTGTCATCTTAAATCATTTCATAGGTAATGCGTCTTCTAAAATTTGTCAATATAATACTTTCCCGAAATTAGACATCTGGTGGTAGTCTTAGTTACTGTGTTTTCAGGTATGTGCTTTGAAGTTTAGGTTACATTTCAAACGAAAAAATTTTAGAGTCCGTTCATTTGTCAAAACACTTGGATAGGATACATTTTTGCTACATATTTATCGTCCAATACAAATTTCTCAGAGAAGTCTATTCTTTACTTCTGCTGGCCCTAAAAGGAAAACACAATTTGTGGTAATTAAGTTACTTATGCAGCAGGGGGTAACGGGAAAGGGTGGTTTTGTGGTGCTTGTATTGCTATTGAAAAAGGTGTGACATACATGTCATCCAATACAGGAATTACCTATTTGTTTCTGTAGTGCTACAGCACCAAAATGATATGTATTGTATTTTACTCTTAAACCAAGAATTTCACGAACTTGAGGACATGCTTACAAAGTATCCAATCTGATGGCATTAGCGTGTATGTTTTTGTCATTTTTACTCATTTGAAACAAAAAAGCAAGTTTGTTTTTCTGTGTTTTTTTAAAGGAGAATGCCACCCGATTTAATTAGTCTTTTTTACCGTCTTAATCGGCCTATATCCCCATCACCTCGTATATGGTCGATCTTACCTCGCCGAGAGGTGTCACGTTAACCTGTGAGGAAGGTCAGAAATGACGCAGCGACGTCAGTGGTTGTTCTGCAGAGTTAGTGTCGCTATGGTGTGGTGTATCGTTCCCGCTTATGCGAACTATGAACCTGTGAGGAAAGCGGGTATATCTTTTTTTCAATTTTCTTGAGAGCCCATAATGCTTCGGAAGTGGCTCGCGGTAATGTAAAACGAAAAGTACGCCGTTAATACCAAGTGTGTGGCCGTGAAACTTCTCAGTGTGTCAGTACCGGGCCGGCATTTCGCCGACAGTGATTTGACTGACGATCGAATGCCGGATTACCAAACACCTCATGCCAGGGCAGAGAAAGAGGCTGCTGCTGAATTCAGATGTTGTGCCTAGTTTGTTTGCGTTTGACAGGCAGTTGACAAAGAAACGCGGATTGGTTCTTGATTAGTTTGATTGTGGAGATCATAGTGGGCCATGAAATTCAAGGCGTGAGAACATAACGTTTTAAATCAGTAACCTGTTTGACTCGTTTGTCAGGCTTCTGTTTGGTTCGCTGGGCGTAGGATGTTTTCGCCAGTTCTTTGTCTCAGCGGCCTTAAAACATCATAAACACATCTCTGTTCAGATGCAGTACAAAATCAGGATGGTCCGTGATACTCATCTACTCTTCTTCAAGAAGGTGTTTCACTTGCGGAATTTCGTGGCAGCAATCACAAGCGTCAGTCATTTCCATTATCGTGACACCATAACAAGTCATTCAAACGGTTTTTGGAACTACGTGTCTTTGCATTTTCACAGAGCCTCCATAGTATTTCTTGATCAGTGTATTCCGGTTCGAACTGATATTCTGGGAAACCTAACGATCGACCTGAGAAGTCTTCGTTGGATGAGCATTCGTCTTAGTCGGGATTACGAGTTGCCACGTTGACCTTTATTATTATGCGTTCTGTTTCAGAATGAATTATTCTCACCCTAGCAATGCTTATATAAACCTTAAACAAAGTCTGTCTAATTAGATACAACTTGTAATGCCTTGGAGTGTTCCTGAGTGTAGATGCTTTGAGAAACCAGCAATGAGAAATCACTGCGTTATCGGCTTTATATGCAATAAACTAATTGACCTGGTACCGAGGCCGCGTATGAGCGCATCATGCTAATTCAGTGCTTGCTGACAGAAAGCTGATACGAAACAATAACTCGATTTTATATCCTATGGTCAGATATTAGGGGAATCTTTATTTAGGTATTCATATACATTATTCAAATCATTGTTGCTATACAACCCCTGCCCTGACAGTTCTGTGGAAGGGTAACCTGACTTCGTGGCCCCGGCGATCTAGTAAGTAGATTTGCAGTTTCGCGGCTAATTCACCAAAACAATCACCTGCACATTATTGCTTTGGCTCACTAGTATAGTCTTTTCGTGAATGGAAGTTTACATTTAGTTTCCAACTTTGGCTGGTTTATGTTGGTGATGTCTTCAGTACAGCCACAATGGACCTGATGGGGTTCTGAGCCACTGGCTGAGACAGCAAGCGTTATGTGTTTAGAACAAAAAAATTACAACACATAGCTATCTTCTCCTGTCTGTATTTCACAGACGAATAATTCTAATTTGTCACTGAACAGAAACCAAACTCCCACTACCGACCTTGGTAAATTGGCTTACCGAACTCTGTAGGCCACGGTACCTTCAAATACCTAAAAATCCGTAACAGCGAAATAAGTTAACACGATTGTTCAATAACTCAATTTATTTGTAAGGGGTTTTCATCGAATTTTGATGGTTTATTGGTGTAAAACAATGAATTCAAGCAAAAAGCTGACACCAGTAAGTGTGTTGTGAACTGCTGAACAGACTGCATTCGAACCTCCGACATCATTGGTTGATTTCAACACCTCTGTGTGCCGTCGGGTGTCAGGTAACAAAGCTTTACTTGCTGTTATTTAGTGCAACTACTTGATCTAAATTGATACAAAATAGGTTTTTTGGGTGGCATTCTCCTTTTAGAATAAACAACAGTGGTTGCCATGAGTACTGTTATTGCATATTCTCGAAATACAGATTACTGGGTTTGCATCAACAGGTTTTGACCCTGCTGTTTTGCCCTATTTCTGAGTGGCCAGTGGGTGTTGTTCATTACCCTGTTGTTGTGTTGTTCAAGCTGCAGTACCACTCTGCTGCCAGTACTAGTTTCAAGGCTTCTAAAATTTCATGCATTTCCTTTGGCTAAGGTTTTGTTGTTGGGGATATGATGTGGTTGTGACCAACACTGCCAGTGGTCTGCTGTTGTATCCCAAATATTCATATGCCAGAATTCGTTCAGCCCTACAATGTTCAGTCTAGAATTTAGTAGGACTTGTACTAAGCAGTGTGTCCTGCTGTATAGGAATTTCTAAATTGCAGAACTACAATCATAGTGTTTCCCCCTAAATCAGCCACTTGAAAATTGTTGTTTGGAAATCCACTATCACTATAGCAACACAGTAATTTTAAAACTTTAATAAAGATGGCACCATTGACTCCATCATAAAAACATCAATGCTCGTAAAGCACTCTGATCCATTGTCTTTTGCCAAGACCATATCAGTTATGGGCCTGCCCAGAACTTCCAAATTGACCTATTGCCAGGATTTTGAGTGACGGCTTAACAGACCAATTGAAAGGCATCATTCTTGACATACTTTTGTTTCCGAGCCACCATTTTACCCGACAAACAACATGTTGCCAGGTAAACCTTATTGATTGTTGACATTTCGCAAGGGGGCGGAACTTGCGATAGGTCAATTCCTATACATCTGTGGCTGGGTGCTTATGGTTAGATTAAGCTTCAGCAAAATGAAGACCAGGCTGGTCTGGGAACCGTGACCTGCCCTTGACCTCTTGTAACCCTGTGTGACATATATTTTGCTACAAGCATTGCGCAGCATTTTGGATGTTGAAGTATTTTTCTGAGACTTTTGACATTTAGTTATTCTCTTTATATTTGGCTGAATTTGTGTGACCAAACTCAACAGGTTTGGTGGTCCGTTTTTTGTTATAGACGCCTTCTGTCCCAGTTTTCTTATTTTAAGCTGCGTTTCACATCATCCTGCCATGGCTTCAGATTGTCCTGCTTTCTGTCACACGTGACATTATTGACACATTCTCATTGGTGTGTTAATGCTGCCTGCATATTGCCATACTTGTCTACACTATTTCCCTGTTGGCATTTCATGGGCATGATGTTTCTTTATGTTCTGCTGGACATTTCCCATTTACAATATGCTGGGTTGTTGGCAACTGTGGTGTTGAGAAGGGTAGTTACAAATAACGTTTGCATGTTGTACATGCCACTGAGAGGTAGAGACCTCTCGTAGGCAGTACTAATGATTGTGGAATACCATGTTCACGAAAGGACTTCAGTCTATCATGTTGGTACTTGTGTAGTTTTCACGTTAATTGCTTTTGAAAATATTCATGCTATTATGTAGGACCCTAGTAAAATGTTGAACATATCTCAAGAAATGGCTTTTTGTATTCATATGAAACTTTATACATACTGTGTGCTTCATGAATTGTTTTTCATAATGCTACTAGGAATTGTTTTTAAAATGTTCCACTTTCTCATGAGGGGTATCAAAAATTGGATTGTTATAGATTTTATGAAAGAATATTTATTAAAAACTTAGCATTTTTGGTTATCATCCTGAAAAATTTACATCAATGAAATTTAGTTGTGTTATTGATATTGTGGTTTTCCTATGACTGTACCTTAAGAAGTTTCTTACTGCTAAAGTTTACTAAAAAGGTGATTTCATCAAATCAGAAGGTATCTAAAATTGAGCTATCAATTCAGAACATAGTATCAACACATGAGAACACTTACTTCATGTTTACACTCTGAAATGATTTTAACTCATTCTAATATACCCTCCTACTAAGGGATGTCCACAATTAAAAAAGCCTCCTGTCAGTGGTTTACATGTTCTGTTGCATGGTAACTGCTAATTTATATATCCAGCCAGTAGCTGACACCGGCTGTTACGGCCCTGGTTTATGGCAGACATGTTCTTCCTGTGATTTGCATGCTGGTTCAGTTACTGGCTTTGAAAATTAATTCCTTTGGGAGGAGTTGTGATCCGTAGCAGGGTACATAAGACTGGGTGATCCGTAAATGGAAACTAGGGTGATAGAGTGTTGTCATCAGTTTTGTAATATGTGATTAATTTTAATTGCACCTGCCATACAGTCAGTGTCCAGCTGTCCACCCCTGGGAACCTGGATGCATTACAGTCTATGTTATTTATTTGTTTAATATTATTTCAGTAAATGTTGGTGAACTGTTGCCTTAGAAAGATTTAACATGGTTTTAGGGTTTTGATTTTTTACTCTGGGAGTTATTCTTCATTCGGTGTATTTGTGGATGTTTATTTTGTTCATAAATTCTACATAAATTATTGAAATGAGGAAAATATGAAACGACCTAGAAGAGGATCAATGTTACTAGAGTTCCTGTGAGTTCATAATGGTCAAGTAAGGCTATGTCAAACCTTATGTAGTGACCTTCATTCTAAGTCTATTACCAAACAAATAGATGCTGACTAGTAAAAGTATATATTTTCTCAAAGTAGAAAGACCAGGATTATAAAAATATGTTTGCTACTATTCTACCCGTTTTGTTTTCATGTCTACCTGTTTGGAGTTTTTATTACTTGGTTACTTTGAATTTTAAGTTAAATTAACTTACAAAAATAACATGTGTCTATGAAAAACAGTACTCGTTACAGCAAATGGACATCAAATTGAGAAATCATAACAGAGTGTTTGAGATTGATAGACAAATGAAAATGCTCTGAAGAGCGACACATCACCTTTAAATATATATTTAAAGAAATAAATATTTAAAGGTGAGGTGGATGACAAAGCCAACGTATTAGATATTCCATGATGAGATCTATTGAGATGCCAAATTTGAAAAGGTTCAGTCAAAGGATGGCGGAGCTTGAGCTTTGCAAACAATTCAAAAATGGCAGTCACAGCGCCATCTTGTGTCACATTTCACCCAAGAACAAAAGACCTCGGGCTATTGACTAAGTACGTCTGTTTGTAAATTTCATGTAGATCAAACCAAAAGTGCAATCTCAAACACAATATGATAGGCTAACAAAGGGCAGCTATAAATAACTAGTCAACAAAAGAATATTAATCATCTGAGCAGGTTTTTGCAATGCTGATAGTGCTTGAAAATATCTATCCACATACCAAATCTCAGACAGATCCATCAAGGGATGTCGAAAAAACAGCACAAAAACTCAGTTATTTGGAGATCAGTCCTTGGAAAATCTCAAATAACTCAAGAATGATAAGAACTAGAGATAAACAAATGCGACACTGTGATATTTGGAATGATTTGTCCACACCATGAAAAATTAGAGTGCGACCAGAAACAGTGGAGCTATGGCTTCGCAAACAAAAAAGGCCACCACAGCGCAATCTTGTATCCGATTTCAACAAAAAAAAACAATAGACTTCAAGCTATCCATGGAAAGCTGTGAACCGATGGGGGCTTCCCTCATTGTAAATATTACATTAAAAAAAGAAATGTGTAAATTTCGCGTTGATCTGATAAGAATTGTGATCTGCAGCGTGCAAATGAGAAACAAACAAAAAAATGATGACAAAGCAACATACTTGAAGACATTTCATTTCAATGACTAATAATGACATTGGAAAGTTTCTTTGAAAATTACCGAGCCATTTTTGGGAATTTGTGTTCCTAAGTTCAATCAAAGTCATTTGACTGGAACCGAGAAAGGCGGCATACATGAGGACCTTTGAAACTCACAAGGTTTCATTCCATACCTTTGTTAAAACAAGTTACTACTCAGCACAAGGTACTTAAGGTATTCGCATACTTTGTTGTTTAAGTCATCTTTTACTCTGCATGTCAATTGTATTTGAGTAACCTAAGTTCGACACTCAACAGGACATTGGTAACTGATCAAGAGACTTGATTTAAAGACACAATATTTCGAAACATACATGTTTCATTCTCAAGTGGCTATAAAATGACACTTTTGCTCTGTGGTGGTTTACTGTGTCTTCAACCAATTTTGCATAACGGAAAACGTGCTACCGAAGTACAGCCTGCCTTGGCTCAATATAAGTCATGGGTATGAGCTATCATTTATAGGTCAATAATACTCTGAATCTCGCTCTTCATGCGGTTGGTATGGAAGTCAACTGAGGATAAAGATTTAGCTTGACATGCGGAATGTTACAAAATCAGCAGTTTTTGTAGACAAAGTCTGAGATTTCCTTAAGTGAAGGCAAGTTTGTTGTGTAATTTGCATTTGAATATATCAGCAATTTCAGAATTTTGTTTCATCCAAGTATTGCAAATTCTTGCCTCCCACTTATGGTTCATTTTTGTTCATTAGATCTCAACCATTCTACATTGATTTTTGCATTGTCAATCGATATGATCATGATACAATCTGCTGTGATGTTTCTATCAAATACATAATGCTCTAAGAAATAAAAAAATGTAACATTAAAAAGTTTATTATTTCCATAAATATGTTCTTATAAACAAGGATATAATTGAAATTTGGAATTGTCCGACTACATGGCTAGAGACAATTTGTTTGCCAAACTATCATCGTCAACTTAATTTAAATATGAATTGTCCATGGACATGTTTTAATATTTTCATTAGATTTTTTCAGTCAAAATTCTCATTATCAACAAGTCTGAATTTAGACAAATATTTAGTTAATTGTAGAATTTAACTCGAGAAAAGCAGAATTTGATCTTTATACCAATGTGGTGTTGATTGGGTCACATGACCGTGTCTTTAGTAACATTTATCAAAAAAGAAATGTACAGTCATATCAAAACAAATGTATCAATAACATGATCCAGTTTCATTTACAGATATCTCAAAAGTCTTGTAACACTTTTCCAAGTTATCATTTTGGTATGTTTTCGATGTACAATTTTCATGAAAATGATAAGTTTAATTTTTTATAGCCCCTGCAATAGCTTCTTGGAGAACAATGCATACAGCACAATATGTGAAAGTTTCATGTGAATTCAATCAGTCATTACTCATGTATTAGTCAAATTTGGACATTTTTCTACAGCCCTGCATGACCTTTAAAAAGACTAGTCTCTACATATCTCATGCTGTTAAGACTATGCCGTGCTTTATTACTTCTTGTTCAGAACATTCTCAGGTCAAGATACAATGTCTTGGTCACACCTTTGCTACCTGTCTCTAGTCAGTGACTTCATTTTATCATGCTAATTTATGGCTCAAACCCTTGAACATTGATAAATGCAGCACTGGTCCTTGAATAAGTGGTCCTCATAATGCTGCCCCTGATAGAAACAATAAACTAAGACCAGTCAAAAGTACACTGTATTGCACTTGTGCTGTGGCCATGTTAGCCAACAGCCTACTGTTGTTTACACAAGCCTGGAGGCTACTCCTTCAAGCTCAGCTGCCATTGGCTAAGTCTATCCAGTCTTGGTTGACCTACTTATGACATCGCTGATGGCATCGCCTGGTACCGGCTGTTACCAACAATGTTGTCTGCTAAGCCAGTGGTTGTCTGCCTCAGTGCTAGTGCAGTAGAGGAGTTCTTGGAGCCGGAAACAGTGAAGGAGAGTGCCCGTCTGCTAAGAAATTCATGATTGAACACAAACAGAATGCTCTCATCTACCTCCAGGGATAAATATTATCCTTTTGGGTAAGGGTAACCAAGTTTTATATGCGTGATGGTCTTTGTTAACGTTCTTTTATTATCAGCAGAAGTTTTTGTGATGCGCACTGAATGGTGAGTTGTTCACTTAAATTACTGGTGCCCTCAGGCTACTGTAAGTTTTCTCTACTGAACAGATGTTTTTGGATAACTCTGGAATTCTGAAGAGGCACAGAAAGAATTGTGGGATTGAGCTCTTGAGACTGAAAAATGCTGGCTTGAATTTTATGAATTGTGAATTGACCGGTATTAAAAATGATTTTGTGTTTTCGCTAGATACAAATAAAAACTTGTTTTTACCTATGTTATTTGTACATACAGTCTAACAAAAATGTAGGGTTTAGTAACATCATGGTTAAGTATTCTTCTCAGACTGTATTTTTGTGTCATTAGGTGCAACCAACTGCGTGGATACAATTTTTGATTTTTAAGAACTAAAACTAAGGAAATGAAAAATCATCATCTGGTTTTTTATTTATTGGCGTAGAAGTTCCAGCATATTTGCATCATTTTGCATTATACATAATTGTTGATTGTATTGTTTGTGTCATAATTTTTGCACTGCTTACTTGGACCTCAAGAACTTTAGAAGTTGAGACAACCGAATACCAGGTTAGGAAATGTAATCTTTGAAAGTTCTTGTAAGGAAAGGCAAGATATTTTGGATTATTATGAATAATGCAACGATGTAGTTCACAGACTTCTCTGGTGTGGATAGCAGTATTCTTTTGGCTGCTTTTTAAGCAGGGGTGTGGCAAAGTTAATGGTAATTAATGGTGTTTTTATTGAGGTGTTAACCTAGTTAATATTTCTTCTATCAATGCCTTGTTTTGAATGGGTTTAACCTACAATTTTCATGTTGTACTGAACATTACAGTAACTTCTTAGTTACCAGCAAAGAAAAATAATTGACACAAGTGTCACCTTCCCGGCAGCTTAGGTGAGACCGAGGATGGTTAACTCCCTTTTATGAAAAATTTCTGACAGCTTCACTCTTGAAAACTATCTAAAAACTTAGGAATTTTCGGGGAGTTTTTTTTTCTTGGGCTATTGATGATTTCACTGTAATCTATTTGTGCAATTTGCATTCAAAGTGGTGAGATCCAAGAGGCTGAACTTGGCTTGGCTACTGTGGCCAGGCCCAGGGATAACTTCGGCTGTTGACATGTCATGTAATGATTAGTATTTTCAGCGGAGAGACGAAACCAATGATAAGTGGTTGATATCTTAGTGCATGTGCACAGCACATGCGTGTACGTGTATGTGTGCGTGCATGTGTTCCTGGGAACTTTGGATAGTATATTAAAATATTTAAGATTACATTTTGCCATGACCTATTGAAATTAACAATCTTATAAGAAATAAAACAAAATTTACTGCTCAGTGCAGAAGTTAAAATTTTGCTTCCTAGTTGAATTTGTTCTTTCGTAAGTCTGGTATTCTAAATTCACTGTGGCCATCATAATTACATTAATTTTGACAAGCGACACACTGTTTCGTACTTTTGTACTAAGTATAGCCAATTTCTGAACTTGCCCCAATTGTGAACTAGTCTGTTGTCTCCCCTACTTCACCTGTAATAAATATTTATGGTGTTTTGTTTGATAACAACTGTACAGTAGGAGCCACGTCAGTAGGTGGAATTTATTTTTGTTGATAATTTTACTGAATCTATCTCTGATGTTCTCTCTTATGATGTTTAGATCTGCAGTGATATCTAAGAATAGGCATGTCAGTGAGTTGCAAGGTGAGGGCACAGCTGGGGAGTATGGTATTGAATAAGTCTTGACCATCTGGATGGCATCCAGACACTAAATAGTCTTGACAATTTGGATGGCATTGCCACACTGAATAGTCTGACAATTTGGATGGCATTGAGACATTGAATAGTCTGACTGTCTGGATGGCATAGAGATACTGAATAGTCTGACTCTAGATGGCATTGAGATACTGAATGGTCTGATTGTCTGGATGGCATTGAGACACTGAATAGTCTGACAATTTGGATGACATTGAGCACTGAATAGTCTGATAGTCTGGATGGCATTGAGATACTGAATAGTCTGACGATTTGGATGGCATTGAGATACTGAATAGTCTGTCTGGATTGCATAGGGACACTGATAGTTAATTTTCCAGGTGAAAGTTGATACCAATTACTGTACAACTGCAAACGATTTGTTGTGCTCTTCGCATCCATTATTGATTGAAAAAATGAGAAGTGGAGCATGCTAGTTGATAGGGAAGACGTCGGTTGAAGGACTGAACGAAAATATGACTTCTTGATCTTTACTTTTGTAGAGAAATTTAACAAATTAGAATTTCACTTGTCAGCCATGTTGTGTGCGTCGACCCTGTACCTGTTTTGGGAACAATCTCAAGGAGCTAAACAGTCAGTGGCACAATAAGTTTTCATTACATTATTGTCAAGAAAGAAAGAACAACAAGAGGCATGTTTACAGTACATTTAACTCAATGTACCTGTTGTCAGTTCAACTTTCAAGACTGCACATTGAAACCACACGATACACGAGGTTAATCCACTTCCAAATGATGTGATACACCAGCTTATGTGAACTTGACAGTTTCATGAAGGCAAAAAAATTCTTGGATTGTCGACGTCTTCTGCCAAACTTTCAGAATCTCGTCACAATGCAATACACTGGCAACTGCAATAAAGAATCACTTCAGCTACCACCTTGGGATTGTGCCTGTTTTCCTTTATCTGCACGTTTACCTTACTGTCTAACAGCGGCGTTGGAACCTCTTCCATCGAGTCTGTTGCTCGCATGGAATCTGTCCTGCACTATTGACACGATTTTCTGTAAACATGAAAAGGCTTTTTCATTGGCTAAAGATTTGTTGAGCTTCACGGTACTGCGAACAAGCAGTCATTCTCACAGTAGGGTTTTCTGCAAGAGAACAAAGCTAAACGTCTGGTTTTGAGCAATGGGCTATAGTGAAGTTAGTTTGTGCTGAATTTAAGGGAATGAACATGCAATTGTTATTCAACTATATCCTTATGGTAGCGGATAAGTTAGGGTTGGACCTTTTCTGCAGGGGTTCGGTTGAACCTCCCGACCCCCCCCCCCCGCTTGGCAACTGGCCTTTCCTGATGATACAAATGATGACTTAGTGAGTTTCTATACTAGAGAATCTCGAGGCGGTTGAAAGTCCATCACAACTCCCCCTACTTTTCTCACTGACTGCTGTCGACATCAGTATTCCCAAAGTTCTCTGTATTAAACACGAGATGGCGTAGTTGAATATCGCATGATTGTGTTAGTCACGACATCTAAGGATTACTCATGTTGGAGAGGATTTAACCTTTTCGATTGCTGGGGGTGTGCACAGCTCCGCAGTTAAATCCATCTAGTTTGACAGGAGTTGTGATCGTGGCTGTTTGGCTTTTAAATCCTGGAGTAACACTTTTCACTGATCGAATTAACTCCTCAAAACAAGTGAGTTGCACTCTTAGTTGGAAAGCAGTGTTTACACTGTCCATTTTTGGAAGTATTGCAACCTATTGCAAGTTAGAAACTTTTCAGTAAATTTCTGTACGTCAAGATGGCGACATGTGGAACCTTGAAGATATACGTCTTAGGAAATTTTTTCCACAACATGTAAAATTTGAATTCTTTTTCAAAATGATTGAGTGATATAGCAGTTTTTTTAATTCAAATAGAGTGGATTTGCTGAATGGAAATTTATTGTTCATTTGTAATTCTGTTTTCATCTGTTTCTAGAGTCTTAACAAGTATTTGTGTTAATTACTAGAGAGGTTTAAAAATAATGTAAGAACCAGGTTTTGAATCAAATTAATTAAACAAAGTTTCATTTCAGAAACTTTAATAGAAACTGTTTTGTGCATGTGGTAAAATCTCGCCAATTTAGGACAGAGTACGGTGGACTGGAAAAATTTTGTTTTCTCATTAGCAAGACAAGTCAGACCAAATTAATGGTAATGCCACAGCTACTGTGTGACTCCGTTTTGAGAAATTGCGGCCATTTGCGACATCGTTGAAAGAATTTGAAAAAGTGGAAAATACCAAATTTAGCAATCATTTTATCCAAAATTGGCGAAATCATAGTTTGATCCCAGTGCTCATATTGAACGCTTTTTTCTCCCGGACTGGTAAACTTGTAACAGTATGTCTTGCGCCGATCACTATTTTCAGAGCACAGTGTGCTTTTAATAGGTTCCAGGCTTAAATAATTATTTCGTCTGCCTTTCAAAAGCATTCTTCATTTCCTTTTTTACAAGCCAGTTTCAGAAGGTTGCATTAACAGAGAGAACTTCTAATATCCTGGGCACTGCTGTTTGTTTTTAAATGTGGTATTCACAGTAAAATGAGTTGTAAAATATTTGACTCATTTTTGACTGAATTTTAAAATTTTTGATTTGATTCAAAACTGAAAACTGAAAGAGTGCCTAAGATTTTATTAGTAGTTCTTCCACAAAAGATTCTCATTGTCGCCATCATTGTATGTTCATGAGTTATTTGTGATGTCATGGGATATTCACGAAATGACAATGGCGCCACAGTATATTTGAAAAACAGTAGCAGTGTCATAATAAAATCCCCAAAATTGCTTTTTTATCAAGTCTTGTGTTCCAATGAAATTTTATACTGTTCACAACAAAAAGAATCCAATGAAAGCGAGGAGCGAAACTTGACGATGATAGAGAGGATGACGAAGATGACGGATATGACAACGATGGTGGCAAGGGTGAACATTACAAGTAATGATAGCATTCCTATGACGACCGTAGGGGTCAGAAGTCGGTAAGAAATAGGCTACAGTCTTGGTGAAATTGACTGAAAAGTGGACAACAGAGATGATGATGAATATGGTGATGATGGTGGCGATGCTGAACAACATCATAACATTACTATGATGAACTAATAAATCAGTAAGAAATAGGCTACAGTCTAGTTCAATAGAAGCTAAACGTACATCAATGCAGCAAGAGCACTCAACATAGGAACTGCGCTATCAGAAAATCTCGAATAATTCAAAAAGTACACATCCTACCAAAACATGAAAAATATCTTCTGAAAGCCCATTCAAAACTCTATCTAAATTGATAAATTCGCAACACTCCGAAAATTTTTCAAAAAATTGAAATGTTGCGTTTTTTGAAATTCAAAGTCAAATAACTCGAAAACAGTAAGTCTGAGAAAAAATTATTACAGTTCATTTGAAATAGTATACCTCAGAGAATCTGCATACAAAAATTCACCTCATTTCCTCTTCCGTTTAAAATGGAAACCCCAGCACAATTGAAAATGGGTGAAAATGCGCCAGATCCGCCATTTTGAAAACCACTTCCGGTTGAGCAGTAATCAATCATAGCTAAGTATTAAAAACTAATACACGAAAAATTTCGAAGTAATCAGATTGATATTGCGCCCTCCACAGGAAAAAAAATTTTTACTCGCCATGGCTGTTATTTCCGCCATCTTAGACCGGAAGTAAATGTTTTCCAGCACATCTGTAGCACTTGTCTTGTGGAATAACCGTGCCGATTTTCAAATGTGTACGCGAAAAATTTCGGTCTCCATGAGACTTTTATCCTGAAAATGTATACAAAATGGCCACCATATCGGCCATCTTGAATCTGATTATGATGAAAAACAGTAAGCTTCCAGGACTTTTGGTTCCAAAAGTTATGTGCAAATTTCATGAGAATCGGACGAAAAATGCGACCTGTAGAGTGCGAATAAAAAAAACTTAGTGTTAGAGCAACATGACTTGGAGGAATTTGAAGAATTCCGCCAAGTAATGAAATGACCCCCATTCCCCATACTGATGGCTGATCACCTTGATAAACCCTTATTCACTGTCATAACTCCGTCAGAAAGGCAGGTCTTGATGGTCATCACTGTTGAGGAGGGAGAAACTTATCTTTGGTGGCACTGTAATTTGCATTGCAGAAGGGGGAACCCGTGGCCCTCCACAGTTTATTTTCGGGGTTTTATGGTTTTTCGTTGTTTGTATTTGTGGTGGGTGTTCTGGAAAGATAACTCTAGGTACTTTTCACCCCATTTTTAAGTACAAAAGAAGGTGATCACTATGTTGTTCTTGTGTTTCCATGGAAACTTATTAACTTTTTGCTTGCTATCAGCGGCTTTGCCTCATAGTGCTGTTTTCATTTTTTATTGTTCATGTATTAAACCCAGTTTTCAAACTGTAGGATGTTCTAGTCTTTTCTAACCATAGTTGATTTATTATTAAGAATTTGGGCTGCTAACAATTATCTTCTTACCTACTATCATGCCAACTGGGATGTTTTTTTATTTAGTAAACACGTCGAATTTATTTTATTGTTGCTAGTTTGCTTTCGTGCTAGAACAATTTTTTTGAATTTTGGACATGGGTTAAAACTTCAAGTCTGTGTGTTAGATTGATTGATAGGTTGATTGAATTAATTTTTCTAGTAAATACAAAGTAGCGGTGATAAATCATTAAGCTGACAAAAATAACACAGGACACTGTGGTTATGAAAATAAGAATAATAACTGATAATTAACATGTATGTTTTGCAAGAAATCAATGCATGAATAGGTAATGATGGAAACCGTTGCATCATAGGTCGGCCATCTTGATTGCTAACAATGCTTGGCAGTTGTTTTAGTAGTGTCATATTGTTTTTTGTTTGTTTTTTTTATTAATATTTTTGTGTTGAAGGCATTGTTAGCTAATTATAGCCATCAATCTTTGAGAACAGCTGCAACGTACAAGATCGAATTGGGTTTGGCAATGAATAATTTAAATATTTTGAAGTGTTTCTCCAGCAATTTAATGAGAAGATGCTCTACATGTATGCGTGGGGCTCTGGTTACCTTGCACTCTGGTTACCTTGCACTCTGGTTACCTTGCACTCTGGTTACCTTGCAATACCATGGTGTATACTACAGCTTTATTGACATGTGTCTACATTTTTAGTTTCTGACTTAGCACACCATGTCCTCAGATATAGTACAGTGGCCCCTGTTCTAATGAAATTACTGCGTTAATAGGAGCAACCTGTTCTAACTTTCATGTTTAGAACAACCTTAGCCTGAACTGAAGGAAATGGAAAAGGACATGATTTGCTAAAAGTGCACATAGACCTTGCCTTCTAGCCAACACTTATCAATCATCCCTGTCTACTGCACTTTTGCCCACACTGGAGAGTGTTAAATAATATGCATGATTATTGTCATCTATGGAACAGAGCATTACATAATCTCTCATGGTAAGCTTTAGTGTAGTTAGATAACTCTGAGCTGTGGATTATGAGACAATATGATGTGTTGTTAACTAACTATGGTAATACTCCTCTTAATTTGCACAAAATTAATGTTTTTGTGATATGGTGTGTCTAGAACTAACTTTATGAACTTCGTAGTTGATGGTTGTCTGAAATTAAAGAAGTAAGCTAATTGGCCTACAGGTTGCCAACATGATCCAGTAGCCAATATACAGATTTAACATTTTGAAAGCGGTGCCCTCTGGTGCCACGGTGCCTCTTGGGATAGACCCGAGCGACCACTTTGCACTGTTGTGAATGTCAATGGTGGCTTGTAAGCATCGTGATGTAAGGTGCTGGCTGATTTACCTGTTGTGTGCCTGGATGTTTTAATAACAACATGAAACAGCAGCATCTGAAGTATTAAGAGTTCCGAAAAACCAGAGGACAGAAAGTTATTGGTGAGAAACATTAGCTGAGCTTGTAATAAAGGCAAGTTTAATGAGTTCGCGTTGTGTTTAAACATGCGCCGTTAAAGTTTGTACTCTCATATCAGAAATGGGCCATAGCCAATACTTCTAAGGAGTGGTCAGGTTTATTTCAAGTGGGGGTGTATGAAAAGGCTTAGGATTATACTGTTCCCTGCCTCTGTCGTCAGCTGGGCTTGTTCGATGTTAACATTTCGGAAAAAGCGTGGATCTGAAGCAAAGCTGAGTACTATATCATAGTGAAAATAATAACTTTGTTTTTATTAAGCTATTACTTGTCAGCAAGTTGGAGTGACATCCAGAAACATGGCTTGGAAGACATTTAATTCAGTCACGGGGTCGATTTAGTTAAATGATTTGTCTTACAACGCTTTCACGTTTTTGTCCTTTTGACCAATTTTTTGGTGAACAACGTCACTCAAAAGCCAGGAAAAATATGTTGCAAGCTTTAGTTGCATATGTACAAAATTTATATGAAAGTACAAAGAAGGGTGAATGAAATTGGGTCGAAAGACTGTAGTGTCAGCACGCCACCTGTAAGTCTGAGTGGATGCTCTACAAATGCATATTTATGTGAGGGACAAAATTTATTATTTCTCTGTTGAAAGACGATTTTCTGGCAATTTAACAACAACTTGTCTTAGCAGAGGTTAGTACTCTCCAAATCCTTTCTTGATAACAAGGATTTCATGTGCAAAAGTTCTTATTAACAAGCTCCAATATTGTTATGCACCTGCATATAGTCATGTTTTTTACCAAACATATGGTCTATATTTTAGATGTTTCCCCGATGAGGTGATTCCTGCCATTGCCTACAGTACAAGCGGTGATTCACAGATTCATGGGATAGACCACAATAACCTTGGAAATGCCAACAAGCTACACACCCCTCAAGTGGGCCAGTGCTCATACCCAGGGGCTACCTATACTAAGAGTTCGTCTCCGCAGTACATCAGCGCGTGAGTGTTGATTGGCTGGTGGTTGCCTATCAATATCAACATTTTTTATTAGAATAGAATAGAGATGTCTGGCATTCCACAAGCTGTGAGATTTGATATAAATTGAAACCTGGTGTTATATTGATATTGTTAATCTTATTACAAAATGAATGATACGATAACGTATACAAAACTGTTATTGTTGCTGGTAATCTTACAAAATTAGCAACAGGAAGTTAATTGGAAAAAAGCAAAAAGTATGTAGCAGGGGACATCAGTAGCTTGTTATTTTCTTTTTCTCTGTCAGACATGACTGAATTTCGTTTAATGTCCTCAGCAGTTGTGGTAAAATGATTCAATTTGTCAAATGTGAGCAAAATGTAGCTGTGGAAATGTTACTTATTTGTCATGGATTGCCATGTGCCCCTGTCATCATGGATTGCCATGTGCCCCTGTCATCATGGATTGCCATGTGCCCCTGTCATCATGGATTGCCATGTGCCCCTGTCACCAAATAGCATTTGGGAAAATGTTGGGTATTTTCAGCCATGAAGTAAGCCTGCATAATTTAAAGTCATAGTTTCTGTTTCATATGGTCAGAAATTGAAGACTATGTTGTGCTGACATTCAGCAGGCATTTACATTAAAAATTGTCAAATTTGGAACAGTGAAAAATTAATTAGTTTGCTCAAGGCCAGAGGTTTTACCAGATTTTGAAAAATGACAAGGTTGTCCTAAAGTGGAAGAATAATTGAAAATATGGCAAAATTAACTTCCAAGTCTATTTTTAGACTGTCGATACAAAACACTGTGTCCGAAAATTGAGAAATGTGATGAATGAAGAAATCGTCCATGTCCCAATCTTCAAAATCAAGAAAACAAAATTTCTTTTGGAATAATCTCCAGTAGGAGAATTTTTATTCATCTCCACCCTCTAACTAATGTCATCTTACAGGCAATTGCCCGAAAGCCCACCAGATTCAGGCAGTGAACCGTATTCACCTGATAATCCAGGTAAGGTCATTTAATCTGGGCTTCAAATCGTTCTTCTAATTATTTGATGAAATGTTTTTTAATTATCATTCCTGTCAGTTATGCTAAGGGATTTAACTTGAATATTCAACTCACTTATGTCCATGAGGTGACCAATATAATTCAATCAGGTTTTGGATGCACTGGCCAGGTGTGAACCAATTGCTACACTTACCCTTTTGTTACTTCTGTGACTGCTTTAAGTATGGCAAGGCTTATAAGCAAATAAAGATCAATTAAAGGTTATTAGCTTGTGCAAGTTTATGAATAAGATTGTTAACCATGGTCTGGGTGTTGTATCTTACTTTTATGAAAACTAGTCATTTTTGTTAGGTGATTGTCTGTGGAGGTACATGAAGCAAAATCAGTGAAGGAAGCGCGTTAATGCAGTTTCTTACCTTTGTTATAGACAACAAGATAGGTACAATGACCGGCCTCAACAACATTCCTGACATCTCATTCAGCCAGGGGAACGTGGCACAGCGCCATGTGGGCATGCCCAACTACGGGAGTGGCAGCAACAACTACCACCACCCCCAAGACATGCACGGTGGACTGACCGACTACCACGAACCGCCGCGCCTCAACCACACACCACACCAGAGCCACGTGATACAGCAGAATCATGCGGCACATCAGAACCACGCGGTACATCAGAGCCATGCGCCAATCTCAAACCATTCGGCGCATTCGCCCAACTCTCACTTGCCAAACCGTCCCATGGCCCCTGTCAACCCTCACGGCATGCCCTCGTCTTATAACTGCAGGTAAAGTCAAGGTAGTTCTGTTCTTCCCTACGTCATTCTTTTCCAAATGACGTCAAGTTTCAGAAAGCATACAGTGTGGTTACTTCACAAAATGTGGTAAATGGTGTCGGTTGGCTGTCAGTAGTAATGTGCCAGCTATTATGGTAAGTCAGAAACAGTCTGGCGCTGTTTCTATATCTTGTCATTTAAGGCATTCTTTTTCTGATATTAACGTGGTTGATGAAATGCTAGACACTTGAGTTATTAATCTCCATATTGTACCTTTTGCAGTATGAATGGACAGCCAGATTTTCCATCAAAGAAGCGGAAATATCAGACAACGCCACCAGGCACTGTCACACCCAACACTATCAATCCCGCTCTTCTCAACGTTCTCAATATAAAACAGGAGCCAGGTAGGTATCCCGTCATAGGGACGTCATTATTGATAAATAGAGGTATAATCCAGAAAGTACATGAATACCTCTATCGTGAAAATCTATGCTTTCACTGCAGTATCTGTTCTTTCCTGGACTTAGTTGAGAATTTAAAGCAACATTTCGTTAGCTACTTACAACTTTTTTTAAGATTCTGCGACACCTGGTGGCCAGTGTCGATCTTTAGGCAAATGGCCTGAAATTTGGTCGGTCCGCATCTTCACATACCACCAAGTGTCGCAGGAGCTTTATAAAGCTTTCAGTGCTCAAGTAACTCTAGGAAAGAAGTATTATTTTCCATATATTATTTTGTCACTGTACAAGTGATAATCTCCACGGATATAACTGTATTTGTATGTTTTAGCAAAAAAAGAATGTCCCCAGATGCGACAGAATTTCATTATGTTGCCTATGTCATTGTTTCAGATATGAGTTTCTCTGTGGTGGAGAAATAACTGATTTTCTCTTTTCTGCAGGCATGATAGATTTTTGCTTTCACCGAATTTGATAGGTTTCATGGTTTTACTGATGGGATTTCCAGTATGTCAGACCCAAACAATTCCTTCCTTGTCAAAGACATGATGCATTTTCATTTTCAGACGTGATAGATTTCCCTGATGACTACAGCACATATGACGTGTCAGAGGCGGGGAGTATGTTCCTCGACGGACCATATCAGGTGATAAAGTGGCAACCATATCAACCAGGCAACTGGCACACTCTCCTTGACCAGTCATTTAAAGAAGTGTAAGTTACAGTTTCAGTAGCTGACCTGGAGTCTGTTCCATGAAAAGTAATTTAAGAATTAAGACAGAAATTTGGTTTTATGCTCCCACTTAGCAATTATTGAATAAAAGTTTAGCCATGTAATTATTACCATGTCATAACCTAGAAATTACTTACTCTCATTATCTCATTAACTGGGTATGTTGTCAGAGACTTTGTATTTTTCGTAAAGTGACATTTATTTTTCCATAAAAGTGGCCACTGATGTGATAGGTTGGTGGGGTTGGAGTGTTGAATTGTGGGCTTGAATTCACTGTTTCGATTCCATGTAGGAAGATTTTATAATGCAAGTGCAAGCTTATGTTTTGTGGTCTTCGAAACTTAGCTTTGTTGTTCTGAGACTGCAATTGTTTGCCACAGGCCAACTCCAACGTATCGTGTCGACTCCGACAAAGGATTCAACTTCTCCGTGCCAGATGAGGCGTTTGTCTGCCAGAAGAAGAACCACTTCCAAGTGACAGTTCACGTAGCAATCAATGGTGGCGAGGCCGCCTATGCCAAGACAGCAGATGGGCTGAAGAAGGTTGACGGTTTTTACCTGCACTTCTTTGGTGTCAAAATGGAGGCACCAAATCAGATGATCAAGATTGAACAATCGCAGTCAGACCGAAGCAAGAAGCCATTCTATCCTGTCAAGTGAGTAGTTGAGATTGGCTAACTTGTTGCGACTGGAGTCTCGTTGGATTTATGGACGCAGATTTGGCCAGGCCATTTGCTTTTCTATGTAACCTTTTTTGTTAAATGCAAAATACTTTAATGGGAAGTCAAATTTTAACTAGAGAAACTGGATGGTCACTTTTTTCAGCAACATTTTAGTGCCAACATACTACAAAGATTTCCAATCGGTGTTTTAAAATGATTCTCCTTTCTGGTTTTTCATTGACACAAAGACGGTGTCTTAGTTTCCATTAATTGTTTAATTTGTATGAAATCCTACTTCAAATGTAAGTCATCTGCTAGCAGACATGAAATTAGCAAAAAAGCTCTTGGTATGAGGAACAGCCTGATGTCAGTAAAGGTCATCTTTTGGCTTTTAGCTCCTAATATCTTAAATTTTACTAGTGATTTGTACTACATTCTACTTGTAACACTTTTGCATTTGACCCGTGAGCCTTGCTTGTTCTGTCAGAATGGATCTCAGCCAGGATCAGACATCCAAAGTGACCGTCGGCCGTCTGCACTTCAGCGAGACAACGTCAAACAACATGCGCAAGAAGGGCAAGCCTAACCCTGACCAGCGTTACTTCATGCTAGTTGTAGCGCTTAAAGCCCACTCTGGTGACAGCCAGTACCTAGTGGCCGGACACATGTCCGAGAAGATTATAGTCAGGGTATGCAATATGCTTGACGTGGAGTATTAAAATTCTCCAGTTTGGGAACTGAAAAGTAGGATGTTAAAGGTCATAGCTTGTACCATATTCTAGGAATTGGCAATATTGGCTGTCCCAAATTAGCAATATTGGCCGTCATGAATTTGCAAATCATTATCAACCACCAATGATCATTCACCTTGATGTTACACACTGTGAGGACGCAAAACATTGCTTTGGCAGTTAGTAATGGTGGTTTTATGAACTGTTCTCTTTATTTTCAGAGTCTGGTCATTTAAAACGCAGTGTCCAATATTTGTGAAATATTATAAACGCCAAAATTGTCCTAATCCCCAGAATCTGGAAAATTAAATTTCGGCTTAAATTTTGGTGTCTTAAGTTTTACAGACTGTTCCAAACTGGAGAAATTTTACTGTACGTTGTCTTGTTGTTAGCATTAGTTTTTGGACGACTGAGTGCATAATTACATGTAATCTAGCAAAGAAGAAGTACAAAAATGTGCCCAATATTTGAAACAATTGGTTTAGTGAGCCTGTTCTCAGGATTTAAATTTAAACAAGATGCTTCTGGTTTTCTCTCAGGGCTGTTCCAGTAAAATCTATGGGAGGGGGGAGGGCACCTTTTTTTCGCACCCACCACCCATATTTTTCATTTATTTCTTCAGCCTACCACCCGTAATTTTTTATAAGTTTGAAATGCAACCACCCGTAATTTTTTTTTGTTCTTGTGGTTGACTGCACAGGCATTTGAGTTTATCTGTTCCTCCATCACCACTAACGTCATTCATTACTAAGAAAACATATGTTTTTTATATATGGTTATTAGCCGTCGAGAAATTCGAGCACCTGTGGTTAAATGGTGTTATGGGCATGCCGATGAGGAGATCGGAGGGAGCGAAAAAGTCGGAGCTTTTTGCAAGTTGCATTTTTGTTTCAGTTTTTGATTCTGTGCGGATTGTTTATAAAATTTACTAAAATTACCCACCATCAAACATTTATGGCCCAATGAAACAACAACGACCTGTAAATTTTTATTTTTTTGAAGTACGACCACCAGCCATTTTGAATTTAAATCAAACGCAACCACCCATAAATTTTTATTTCAGTTGCCTTCCCCCCCCTCCCACACAGATTTTGCTGGAACAGCCCTCATAAAGCTAAGGAATCAAAATGACTGTTTATTGTATTTGTGCTTTCTGGACTAGATAGCTGGCATGGTTGGACACTTAATAATTTTGATGGTGATATGTCGCTGTCCTCACAAGCATAATGTACATATTGGTTGTATTTTATGTCTTTTGTTGAAAAATCTTATCTAGTGTTGGGTTCGTGGCGCTAAAGTGAACCCACTCAAAAACTTGTTTTAATTGATGGCACACCACCAAATATTGGAGTAGCACTGGATAAACATAGGATGAATGAGTCATTTCAGATTTTGAAAATGTCACCAACATCTTTTTAATTTAGAATAATGTCTTTTTACTGTAATTTGTTACTGTTGCTATTCCCTGTAGGCATCCAACCCTGGACAGTTTGAGAATGACGTGGATGTTCAGTGGCAAAAGGGGCAAATGAGTGACGCTATCTACCATGTGGTGAGTAAACTAATTATAATTGTCACGCCACCTATTGTGTCCCAGGGTAACAAAACACTGATGCTGTATGTGGTCTTTGATTGGATTAGGAGCTGTTGCATCAACCACATTTTTATGTACTTCATCAATCATTAAGATAAAATTGAAAAATATTTCATAGTTTTTGTGTTTAAAAAGCTGAGCTAATAAAAATTGTAAGTTTATAGAAATTTCCGTGTTGAGAGTGTGGCTTCCGTTTTTGAATTTTGCTTGTTTCTATATTTCTCCTAATAAAGGGTGTTGCATTTTTCAAACCAAATCGTTGTTTAAAAGTTGATTGTACAATCAGCTGGGTCACTATTCAATACAATGAATGCAGTCTTATAAATCATTTCCTATTGCTAGTAGCACAGAATTCAGAAAGCTTGTGCCTTCCCAGAATGTAAGGTATAAGCAGTTAATTTGTTCACTCATTGCAAGTTATCTTTAAGTTATCCTCGTGTGTGTATTCAGCCACACATCCTACTGTCCTCATGTGTTCCAAGACCACATGTAGTTGCGCTCGACTACAAGCGACATCTGTTGCTAACACTAATGGCGTTTCCAAATGCAGGGTCGCATCGGTGTGAACACTGACCGCCCGGAGGAGGCACTGACCGTTCACGGTAATCTCAAGCTGACTGGTCACGTGGTCCAGGCCTCAGACAAGAGAGCCAAGCAGGAAATACAGGAGGTCAGTACATGCTGGGAGACATAAATATAGAATATTATTTGGTTTTTTGTCCATTTCCAGTTTCCCACGAAATTTCATCTAAATTTATCTGTTAGCTTTCTTTTAGTTAACCTTGTGACTGACTAGTAAGTGAAGGAAAGTTTCCAGATCTTACTTGGCGCATGTCAAAATATAGTACCTTCATTGTGCCACCAGGTGGACTCGCGAGAGCAGTTACAGCGTGTAGCCCAACTGCGGATCTACCAATACCAGTACACAGACGAGTTTGCTGAGCAGGCGGGGCTGGCAGAAGACGACCGCTGTGATACTGGCGTGTTGGCTCAAGAGCTACGAGAAGTGTTGCCAGACGCCGTGCGAGAGACGGGTGATGTGACTCTACCCAATGGTGACATCATCGATAACTTTCTGGTTGTCAACAAAGTATGTTGCCACTGCTTATCGTTTGCGTTTGTGTGTTTATTGTTTTTACTTGGCAAAATGATATTGTCCATGTTATGTTGCTTTGTGGTGAATTTTTTTGTTTGTATGCACACTACAGATCGAATTTTTCATTCGATGAACAGGAAACTCACGCACAATACGTTTTGGGCAAAATCAGACTGCAGATGGCGCTGTGAAAATTTTTTTGAATTTGCGCTTCACAAAATTGAAGTTTTATTCCACTCTTAGCTAGTGTTGATGTATAACTTTATAAATATGCAGCTTTGGACCAATGTGGGTAAAGAACTGGTCAAATAAATCTGACACAAAATCAATGTCATTGAAAACTGTTAAATTTGTAGAGCGATGTTTTGCGTCAAAGTTCACTGTCATGAAATAGAGCACCATCTATTGGCCAGTTTCTTCAATCAACTGTAAGTGTTCTGTTGTTACATTGCACTGATCACCTGGAACCATTTTGATGCAAAAGGGATGATCAAAGTGGCTGTAAAAATGTAGGGCTGATTACCTGCTCTCATGCCTTCAGGACCGTATCTACATGGAGAATCTTGGAGCAGTCAAGGAGTTGTGCAAACTGACTGACAACCTTGAGACTCGCATTGACCAGTTGGAGAAGGTCAACAAGAAACTGACCAAAATCAAGAGGGTGGACAGTGTGAAGTCTACAGGCAGTGGGCGGTCCCTAGCCAGCACCATCACTAGTATCAGGTATGGATGAATGAATCTTACTATAATGACTAGTGCAGTCCACAGGCTGTGGACGGTCCCTAGGCAGGTCCATCACTAGTATCAGGTATTGATCAATGAATCTTACTATAATGACCAGTGCAGTGCACAGTCAGTGGACGGTCCCTAGGCAGCTCCATCACCAGTATCAGGTATGGATCATTGAATCTTACTATAATGACCAGTGCAGTCCACAGTCAGTGGACGGTCCCTAGGCAGCTCCGTCACCAGTATCAGGTATGGATGAATGAATCTTACTATAATGACCAGTGCAGATGCACCTGAGCATGTGTTCTGTGCATGCAAAACACTCATGGAGCACTTGTGTTGAAAAATCTTCATTTGTGGAGTGGAAACTAGGATTTCTATCTTGTAATTCAACATTTCCACCTGAGTGAGCTGTCACTACAGGGGACAATGTGTTGCTGGGATATGCTTGTGAGGTGCCAAGTGTACTTGCGAAGCACTTGCATTGCACTTCCCTGATCTTGCGGGGTCTTGCGGGATCTTGCTTTTTCCAAAGTTTCTTTCATCTATAGAGTGCTTACAAGTCAATCTGAAGACAGGAAGTACCACAACTACATATCATGGGGTCCATAACACGTTTAAATGAAAATATACAACTAGTGAAGATGTAAACATGTGATATAAGTGAATCAACTGCTGTACATCTCATGAAGATAACATTTTGTCTCAAAGTTTAGTCATTGCCAGTAAAACTTGCAGTGAAAAACTTGCAGTGAATTTTGCGTTACCCATTTCCAGTATTGTTGTTACTTTCTCAAAAACCTCTTTTTTTACAATATTCACGTGACATTTTTAAATGATGCCCGAAAATAAGTTCTTGCAAGTTTTCAAAGCAGATCTAGTATTAGTTAAACATGAAATGAATTCCATCCTCAATTCCGTTATTTCATGCTGGACAAATACGGTTTTCTAGTAAATCTTCCAACTTGGACCATAAGTAACAATCTACCTGTGTGTAAGCGTAAGATCTTTGCCACTTTCTCTGGTCAGCAGTTTCCTGTTTTTCTTTTCCATACTCTTGTTTCATAAGTATATAACTCCTAAGTTCAATTTTTGTTCCACACTCAGTTTACCACTGGTCACACTGAGAAATTTTATCTTATGCAACAGAAACGGTGATTTTTTTTCCCGCTATTCAACATTGCAACCTCTCCGACCAATCACTTCAGTGGCCATCAGTTTGCTAGGATAGGCTACTTAGCTCCCGAGCATATTCACCTTTCACTCTAACTTGTGATTTTGCGTGATCTTTTTTTTTAACTTATATCCTGGATGTACGCAACACACCCCTCAATGAATGATGACTCAATTCTAGCGAGTCTTGTGTTGACAAAAGCTAATCCTTTGGCAAAAACAGGTTTGAAATGTTATTTATTTATTGAACTTGTGCTTATAGGATGTCGAGAAGATCACGCAGCAGGCCTTTGCTCTAGTTCACCCTCATGTTCTGAATATCTAGTGGTATCAAATATAATTCTCTTCTCTTTCAGTCTGTACAGTCGCCGAGGTAGTTCGCCGTCACGTAAGCCATGCAAGAAGAACAAATACTGCCAGCATCACCACAAGGGGCGCTGCTACGTGCCTCATGACTCCACAACAGACCAGCTGTGCAGCAACCGACTGATACAGATTGCCATTATAACCTTGGTATTAGTGATGGCCTTCTGGTATGTACGCAATGTATTCAAATGTTCTATTCAAGACTTGTCTAAGCAAAATCTCTACATTTTTCATTCTCCTGGTGGGGTTATGTTTTTCCCAGAAAGCCGTCAAAGGGAGTTCAATAGAGTTTGCCAAAAAGCTGCAAAGCAGTCATTCTTTTTTAACATTGAATAACTTTTAACTACTTAATGTCAAAATAACAGAAAGTTTGATTTATAAGATGCTGATTTTGCAAGGAGTTTTTGTTATTATAATAACAGTGTGCAACATTAAATTTCACAATGATGTCATACTAAACATGACAATACTTGATATAAACACAAAGTGAGACATTATTTATGTAACTTAATTTGTAGTAATGTGGGAAAATTTTATCTTAGTTAATTCACATCATCTAAATTTTTTCACAATCTCTGCTACATTGAATAATCACCATCTGGTGAAATGTAGTTGTGCACTTATAGTCCATCTTTTGGTTCTGCCCTTTTCAAGACTCCCGACTTCTAAGCTTAAAAGCTTACATAACCTTGCTAGCTCTGTGATGATCATCTTGTACCCTTGACACAAGCTACATTGTCACAGATAAACTGGGCATATCATTATTCAGTCTCCATATTTTTGCTTGATGGCAGAATTTGGCTATGGAATTATAAATTATGTTACTGACCACCAATCTTGTTCAAGCTCGCACAGCTGTAATTACCAAGTTTTTCAAACTTGGGATTCAATGTTGAAAAAATTGACTAGCTCAACAAGCTTTTTGAAGATTTGTTGAAAAGCCTGGAGTACCTTTCAAGCTAACCGAGCACTGGCTAGTAAGGGAAGAAAGCAATTTAAGCTTGGAAAAATTATTAAATAACATGACCTACCATTAAGCTTGACATAGCTTGGCAAACATTAGCTTAGTATGTGGGGAAACTCAGAGTGTACTTGACCTATCATACGGCGAGCCATCTTCTATATAATTGCAGAATAGACTACATTTAGCAAACCCGGAGGCTGCTTTAAGCTGTATAATACATGGTCAAGCTGACGAGCAGTAGTGTTCTGCATCATATCCCTTTTGTTCGGGATGACCTTAAGATTGTCCATGTCGCTTATGCCTTCTTAAAAGATACAAATTTAATTTTCCATGTGGTAATTTTAGTAACTGAATTTTGTTGAGAACAACTCATTGATAAGTAAAAGTAAATTAAAGCAGTCTCCAAAAGACTTTAATTCTAGATTCCAGTTTTTATAAAGTCTGATAACTGTTTACGGATTTGATATGGGTGGCCTTCGTTACAGCTTGGTCGCCATAACAACGCTGTACATTCTTGAGACCCAAGAGGAAGATTCTTCTGGCAGCAATTTGGCTGCACTGCATACTGGTACAACGACCAAGTGAGTGTTTCTCACTTAATACATTAATGTTCAAGTTGTTATTGGTTATTGGTCAGTTATTAAGCTGAAATTCTATTTATTTGTTGAATTTCTCCACAAAAATAAAGATTAAGAAATATTTAGTCTACTGCAAGCATGTCTTGTGCTGTGTAAATGTCATAAAACAACATTAATATTGCTAAAAGCTTCCGTTGTTTGTAACTAAGTAATCTGCTTCTGACAAATGGAAAAATGACAGTTTTGGCAATTATTTTTATGCAGAATAAGAGGCAAATCACTGTACATTGATGTTGCTTAAAATTAAAGTCAAATCATTTGTTTCTTTTCATCTGGTAGGTATCATGTTTTACCTAAGCAACAGTTTTTTAGTTGAGTGTATAATGTTGTTTGTATTCTATATTAAATTTGTATAATTGCTGTTCAACTATGTGTTAGCGCAATAATACAAATTCATAGTTCCTGCGTGGAGGTCAGCAATCAAAATCTGATAACAATGCTGAATGTTTCGAGACAGTAATATGAAAAGTCAATGCAACACCCTAAATCCGTGTGTACAGGGATATCTGTGTTGTATTATGTTGCACTCCACTTGCCAAGGCTTGGAATTTTCCGCGGAAACGCGGATTTCCACTTTTTTCAAATGTTCTGTCCGCGTATTTTATTACATTTCCGTGTAAAAAAATTGGATTTGATAAAAAATTTCCGCGGCGAATTTCTTTCTTACCGCGGCGTTGCCGACGACTTTCACCTCGAAAAGCGGAAGTTGCTCTTTATGTTTCGGAGGAACGTAAATTGTCAACATTGCCGGGGCATCTGGGATAGCGTGGTGGCTTTCCTCAATGGCGGCTCGTGTGATTGTAAACCGCGGTGACAAATACTACGACTCTGCAACGAAAAATGTGTGGAGGTGGGAGTGGCGGACGAGCTAAAAAGACGCAGACGCATGCTTCTGGAGGCGGTACCGTTTTTTTTAGTCCTCCCAATTTTTGTCGGCAAAAGGTCTACACCGACTATTTCAAGGCTGGCTGCGCTTATGTTTTGGGCCGTAAAAATTTCCGCGTTTTTTGTCATTGGTCATTCCAAGCCCTGATTTGTAACGGAGTTAAATGTTAAGTTGAAATGTCAGGCCCATTGTTGATGAGCGCATCCTTGTTTTCACGCATTAATGCTAGTTTTCTATTGGTTTTAGGCCTCCTGATATACCACCATTTACCGTCTCAAAAACCAGACCACTACCTCCATCTAATGTCACTCCAACGAAGACGATATCAACGACACTTCCTGCCTTCACAGAAAATATAGAACCAAGCCGTAAGTCTCCCTCTAAAACTTGAGTGATTTTGTCTACGGCGCTGTTGTCATAATGCATTGTGGGACTGTTGTCAACTAGTTGGCATCCAGTGACATCAAAGATAACTTGTGAATGTGTAGTCTGATTTATTTTTTGCGTTTGGTGTTTAGATTTATGTTCAGCGTGATCAGATTTGCTAATCTACGTGTATTTATTTGATGCATATTGAGGCTGGCTTTGAATATTTAATTTTTCTGTAGTGGTTGCTTTATCATACTCTCATCAAGAAGCATGTTTCATTGGAGCTGGCGTTCAATTGTAGTGAGCTCATACAACAAGACTAGTGTTGTTTTTGGCCATATTGCTTACATGTCACCATCTTTGATGTCATTGGATGTTGTTCCCACAATGCATTTGAAAAACGACGGCTGCAGCACTGTAGATGAAACTCTCCCAAATTGTTTGGAACTGAAAAATTAGAAAGAGAAGTATATTACGCGTGCCAGTTCTGTGTCGTGAAAGTGGGACATACAGTACAAGCCAAAAGTATTCAGACAAACTTATCGACGGCTGATCATAAGCTGACTTCATTGTCCGGGTAGTCTTCCCTCATGACCAATATAAAGGGGAATTCACAGGAAAGTTAGTAAATGTGGCTAAGCCATTTTGTAATTAGAATTTTCCAACCTAATTGTTATTATCGTACCTGTCCAGTCATTTGTGCTGTTTTCATTATTAGCCATCATGACAGGAAAGCTGTTATTTTTCTGATTACTTTTGTCTTGTACTGTACCTTGAATGAAACATAGCATGTCAGAGAAAGCAGCAGTAGAAGTAGTCGGTGAATTCCACTCTGTTGAAAAAAAAATTGGAATGCCAAACTCGACCTTAAATAGTCTCCTCCTTTTTATCAGTTTGCAACAACTGCTGTGTATGTATGTAGTCTTGTTGGCCCTTGAAAAACAACTGCTCTGTTATCTAGTCTTGTTGGCCCTTGAAAAACAACTGCTCTGTATATATCTAGTCTTGTTGGCCCTTGAACAACAACTGCTCTGTATATATCTAGTCTTGTTGGACCTTGAATAACAACTGCTCTGTATGTATCCAGTCTTGTTTACCCTTGCACAAGAACTGCTCGGTATGTATCTAGTCTTGTTGGCCCTTGAACTTGCCAACAACCATCTTCCTCTTCACTGTATTATTGGCTTACACTGTACCAAAGCGCACTAAACTTGGTATCACTCACAATCTTTACTAACATTAAACATTTTCACCGATTCTGGGTCAGCCGGTGGTTGTTTTTGTTGACAGGTACCACACATCCAACGTCGCCAACGTCTGTACTACCACTGTCTCTGTGTCGCCAGTCAGAGTGTACACCGTCATCGTGTTGTGGTGGAAATCAGGAGGATACAGGTGAGGACCTTTTTTTTATTTGTCATTGGTCACCAAGTAGACTGTTGTGCTCATGTTTTGTTTTTATATAATATTGAATTTTGCCTTGTTTAGCTGGCTAAAAAATAAAAATCAAATTAAAACATTTATTCTCATAAAGAATCAGTTGCATAATGTTCCCTACTGTCAGTTCGATTTCGATTACCAGCAAGAGCATCGAAACTATCAGCGATTCAAAAAGTGGTTCAGGTTGGTCAACTCTTCAAAATTGCAGATTTCTAAGTGGCGCTTGTAAAATTTGCCTGTAACTTGAGTTGCCTTCTCATTCGACAATAAGGTATGATCGAATGAGTGTGAGCCTCAAACAACTTCAGTTAAGAATTCAGCATTGGCAGTTGAACTCAAGGGCAAAATGCAGCTTTAAATGTGGTTTAAACAACATTTGCACGCAACATATTTTCAGAGGTTTTGGTCACTATCTATCATGCAGTGGAAGGTCAATGCGCACAGTAACAGTTCTCTTAACTTTAAAATTAAGTTGTAGCAGTCTCTACTTAACTTCAGATAACTTTGATATTTCATTACGGTCATGATTTGCATCACCAGAAATTGTAGTAATTACAACCGTTATCATTGCGATCCTACCTTATTCTATGATGTAGCGGTAAGATGATATTGTTATCCTAGAGTTTTCATGTAACATGTTTCTTTTCTCACAGGCCAAGTCCCTGTTGTCACTAAGGTAAGCTATTGGTTTTGTTAGTGAATTGACCACATCGGCTGTATCAGCAGCTCAGTGAATTACTGACCTGGGGATAGGAATTGGATTGCAGCAAATGGCTTCTTCAAGCTTGAAATAATTATTTTATTAAGTTTCCAAAAACAGTGTGAAGTTTTATGTAACTTGTGATTTTAAGCTATTATTCTTAAAAACAACTTTTGAATGAATGGACATCTGTTTGAAAAGGTAAAGTGTTTTTAGGTTGAACCTAATTTGTTTACTTTCCACTGTTGAGTAGGCCTAGAATGTTTTTGCGTTCTTCAGTTACTGTAGCAAATAAAAACTTGTGGTCAGTTTTGGCCTCAGTTTCTTGACGGATACTCTTTGCCATCTTGCATGTTCTTGTGATGTTATTCTGTGATCGTGTGATAGTATTCCTTTATCATGGGATGTTAATCTATTGTCATTTGATGTTATTCTGGTATCATGCGATATTATTCCGTTATTATGTGATGTTTTCTGTTATTATCCGCGATGTTTTTCAGAGATTGCTTTGTTTTGAGATTGATAATTATTGCTTTTCTTCTTGATGTCACTCTAGGCAATACGTAAATGTATTGTTTAAATTGCCAGCGTTGTTTGAACCCTGTATGTGTGGTCCAATGAATTGCTTTTAAATGAAATAGTTTATTTTAATAAAACCTGGCTATTTAAATGAAATAGTTTATTTTAATAAAACCTTGCTATTTAAATGAAATAGTTTATTTTAATAAAACCTGGCTATTTAAGGTAGGTGTATACACTGATCAAATCTCCAGGTTCCTAACTAAAATGAGTAAAAAGGGAGTTTTAACTAGTTAGACATGACTCTGAAAGTGACAAAAATCGAAAAAAAAAAATGTTTTTTTGTAGTTTGTTTTTTTAAAAAATCGTATTTTTTAATTTTCAACAAATCCAATTTTACCTCGAATTTTTTTTCAAAATGCACAGGGATCATCATCAACTATTTCCTTACGCAATATTCTACTTATCCATACCAAATATATGTACAAAATCATTATGATCTTGATTTTGTGGCATTTTTTGCGTGTGAGTTGGGGCAAGCACGCCACTTTTTGTCATTTGGTCACTTTCCGTCTAATAACTAAAAATCTGGTCCATTTATCAAAAAACCCTGGCACGCGATTTTACTTCAGTCCAAGAGGATTTCAAATTTGCAACTTTCGTTAAAATTGACCCACGTGTTGTGGAAAAATAGGCCCGAGAATCGTGTCACTATCCTGAAATCACGAGCCGAGAAAAACGGCTTTGAAGTTAAGCGGTCATCGATTGCCACTTGAGATCAAATTTCGTTCAGAATGCGTGGTCATTATGTTCCAATTTTTGTTGAAGTACTAGAAATAAAGCTGA
>NMRA01000260.1:340011-362327 GCA_002633005.1 Phoronis australis
GAATCGTGCAACACCACCCACGTCGACACTCAGCGTTCTCTCGCAAGACAACTGACCTCATATTACCGACTTCTCTTATACATGCACAATTTCTGCACGGACTCCTCAAGCTGAGTGCAGTGATGGCTTCGGTAGGGCTTGGCGTACTCAACTTAATTCTTTTGCAGATAGACAAACAGGCTCAGGCTCGGAACAGGAGCTAGTTCACCATTTCACTACTAACTTTCACATGGTCAAAAATAGAATTGTTTTATTCTTGGTCTTGCTACAACACCAATATCAGCTGGTACATCACTCTCGATTGCCCGGTTACGTAATGCTTGTTGACAGGGTTAGATTAGAGCTAGTGTCCTTGTACATAAGCTCCGCCCCAGTTGTCAATCACTGAGCTGGTGAGCACTCAAGCCGTATGACTTACTGAGGCTTGGTCAAATATAGCTAAAAAAACAACTTTGGATTTTCAGAATGATTATATTTTTCTTCAGTATACTGTGCATCAAGAATTAAAGATTAGGATGATATGAAAATGTAAAAAACAGTCAAAATTAATTTTTTTGTGTATCCACCTACCTTAAATGAAATTAGTTTATTTTAATAAAACCTGGCAATTTAAGTGAAATTAGTTTATTTTAATAAAACCTGGCTACGTCGTCTGCAGAGAATTTGTAATGTATTGTGTAACTTTATCCTGATTAGCAATTACTTGTTTTCAAAGCATGGTGGCTCTACAAAGAAGGATCATCCGGAAAAGCCCAATGAGACTGTTCCTAAAGGGAAATCCCCATCAGTCAAGTACAAGCCTCTGCCCCCAGAGGAGGAGAACGAGATCAAACCCATTAAGGTCCCGAGGCATCATGGTGTGCCAGTGTCCATCGTGCATGGGAACGGAACATTGTGGGAATCAAACGAGATCCCCACGGGCGACTATTCCAACTATCGTACACGGCGACGGCGCTCAACCGATCAAGGTGATAGTTTATTTGTAATAGGTTATCTACTCGTTGCTCATTTCTTTCTTAAATAATTTTTTTGAAAAAGTTTTAAAAGTCTTTACTGCTCAAGTTTTTGTGGACATTGGCACAACATCTGTTGCCAGCCATTGCACCAAAACTTTTTAATAAAGGTGAAACAGAAAAGCATGATTTGTTCTGGCCTGTAACTAACTCATTTTGATACTTGTGCCGCACTAGTCCAATAAAAAAGAGTCTGCACACATTTTTGGGAAGTTCTCGACCAAAGAACAACCAACTGTGTCACTGGGTAGCTGGATGTGTGAAAAACCTTCACAACTTGAGCTCGTTTCAGATGACTTCTTAAAAAACATACAACTATAAACACTGCATGAATTCTCAACGATACCAAAACCAGTGTTGCTTTTTACCACAGGACCAGTGGTGCATGCTGGGAAAATAAGTGATGAGGTTTCAAGAACTTGTACTTGTTTGCAAAATTGAATGCTGGAAATCGGTGCCCAGTGGCATGAAATAGTCCCAAATAGTGACTTAGTTTTTTAAATATTTTGTGTATTTGTTCTGTTTTTTTTTTTCTTACAGTAATATTTTTATCATTTTATCTTTATTATGAGCTTCTCTTTGACTACTGACATTTTCCAATAATATAACTAAAAACTGAGCCCTTAATTCAATCAAAATAATTAGGGATTTAGTCCTTAAATTAGGGGTGTTACTTTCGAAACGATCCCTACTTATATTTTCAATAATATTGAGAATTTAACGCAAAGTTTGTTCTCGATTTGTATTTAAGCTAAAAAGCGCCTTAATAATAAGACGCAAATGCAACAGAAAGGACAATCAGTGTTTTCACAAGCTCAAAAATACGCACAGCAGAAAATTCAACTGGAATTACAAAATTCATGTCTGTATTGGAAAGAAGTCCTTGTCCATAGTATGTGGCGTTAATTGTGTTAAGTGTTAGAATAAATGCATTGAGCTGCTACAACCCATGCTTTCTGCCACATACGTAGGTTTCAAATTGAGCTCATTATGATCAAGGTTGTTATGTCTCATGGAATGTTGGTTTGTGACTTGATGATACTGTTACATGACCTAACCTTTCTCTGCCTTTGTGTGTTTGCAGATGTCGATTTCCATGCCCTCAAGATTCGATTGAAGGAGTACAATGAGACCATTGACAGTCGTTACTGTGGTCACTGTCAGACGGATGCTCCCATCTTCTCCTACGAGATCGTCCTGGACAAATGGACTCCAGCAGCAGCGACTTCCATCGAGTTCACGTAAGTCATCTCCACGCACACCTGTGATAAAGCTTACGAGACTGGTAAATGGTGGCAGAGGGTGTGTGTTTGTACCAGTTAATGTTTGGGTGCATAAGAGTATCTCAGGCCCCTGTTTGCCCGTTTTGATACGCAGTGGTTGGTACATATCAACTGAGGCTTTACATTTGTTACACCTAGTTTGGTCATCATGTGATATTGAATCTCTCATCTCATCCTGCATTTCAGTGTGGCTGACTACTCCAAAGTTTTTTACTGCCAGTCATCTGTAGATGGGGATGAGGACTCCAAGTGTCAAAGCAGCCTCAAATCGTTCAACGTGAGCCAGCCGTCTGGCGTCAACAATGTGTTCAGTCTGCCCGTTGGCTATCACAAGGAGAGCACCTACAAATTCAGGATCTCGAACACTGCACACTTGGTAGGATAAAGTAGCTGACACTTGTGTTGTGTCAAATACATGTTTCGAATACAGTATAGGCCAAAAGTAATCACCATCAGACAAAACGCCGCTTGCGCATCGCTACTACTGATGCCATTTATGGGAAGAATGACTTGTTGCTACGGCAAAATCTTAGCAATTGAGTGGTGTTTGTGCTTTGTTGAATTTTAAATTCCTTGACGTTCGTGGTTCCACCAGATGACTATTATGGTGCAGAATTTTCCTTGTGCTCAAAAATTATGACATAGACTTTCATATTGTGATTATGGTAATTCCTAACTTATTTAGCACACATTATGGCCGACAAGTAAAATTTTATTTTGTCAAATTTCTTCGGAAAAATAAAGATTATGAAAATTTTATTGTATTCCCAGAATAGTTTGTACTTTGTAGGTGTCATAAAGTAAAGTTCCCACTGTTTGTAGCAAAGTAACCAGCCTTTGAAAAATGGGAAAATGACAATTCCAGCAATTAGTTTTGTGCAAATTAAGTGTCGGTGAATTACTGTACTTTTTGATATGTGCTGTATTCATGTGAACATTTGGACTCATTTTGTCATCAACTTGTTTTACTTTGGCCCTATTGCTGTCTTGCCTCTTTGTGTGAAGACTGAGAAAGACACAATTATACAAAAAATTTAGGGATCTTAGTTTAGTCCCTATTTGGGACTGTTTCATGTAACTGGCCACTGAATCTGTTTCATCCTGTGTCGTTGCTGTCCGTCGCAGTTCCTTTATGAGTTGCCTTAGAAAGATAAAGAAAGTACCACTGCCCTGTGTTGAATAATTTATTGTTAATAATCCAAATTAATAAATTGTCTTAGGCCCTAACGTACTTTTATTACGTATTTTTACAGATGGATGACGTATGTGGGTTGCCCAGAAGTGAAGCCGGAAAACAGTTTGTGGAGTACAACTTCACCTTCACCATTTTGTGTAATGCGCGAAGTGAGGGCTAAAACATTCTCCACCTGCTCTGTTTAATTGCCACATGGTATGGCAAGTTTTCAAAACAAAAATGTCCACCTCTCATCAACTGGAAGGGCAACATTGACGGCTTAGCTGTGGACTGAAGCATATGATGACAAGCAAAGGATTATGGAATTGTTGAAAGTTGTAGATGTTTGAGTTAAACGCTTACATTACAAAATGCAGGAATCAAGTGAAACGTTATAATGTTTCAGAATAAACCGCATTGTGTACTAATGCTCAATTCTTCATAATAAAAATGTGCACTGTGTTTGTGATGGCGGTGGTGAGGGAGGAACACTGACCGAGTTGTTCGTGAAAGCTTTTATTTTGACTCGCAAGTTGCATAATGTATTTTCTATGACTGTGTTATGATATCAGGTACTGTATATATATAGGTTATAACCAAAGGACCGTATTATAATATACATGAAGTATGACACTCCTGTCTATTGAATGACGAAATGTGCCATACAAACATGTGCTGTACAATGCAGAATGCTGCATAGGTATTACAACCAGGGTTATTTTTGTATTGGTCAAATTTGTAAATCTGAGATATAATTAAATTGCACAGTGGCATAAGAATGGTCACAAGTCTAGATGTGTCCTAAAGAAAGATAATTGAGACACTTGATTGGTTAAAACATTTATTACGGCAGTTTATGGACGTTCTACCTGTTGTTATTTCATTTAAGGCATCGTTTAGTCATTTAAAGACATATTGTGAAATGGCTTGAGCAGAAAGAATGGCCAGTTAATACGAAAATGTTTTTAATGAGACTGTGAAGGTAGACCACTAATGAATAAAAACGTCTACCTGATGGGAACCCCGAGTCCCTATCCATTATTTTTTTAATTGATTGGGTACTTTGGTCTTTGCTCTGTAATTGTCGTTGTTCATTGTTTGATTATCCCTAGTTGTGAAACTTATTATTTTTATAGTGACTGTATGACTGTCTATCAAATGTTACTATGAAAGGATACACTTGACAACAACTGGGCTGTAGCTGAATAACAAATATATTAACTGGACCAGAACTTAATGACTGTGGTCCAGTTTGATAATATATGGTAATTCTCCTCTTAGTTTGCTCAAACATAATTGCCAAACTTTTCTAAAGCTGATTGCTTTTCAGGAAATAATGAGAAATTTACAAAAATTGTTTGACATTGACACAGTTTAAGCCATGCTGGACTTAAATTTTTAATATCTTTATTTTTGTGGAGATATTTAAAAAAAGTATTTTATGTTTCGGCCAAATTGTGTGCTAAACAAGTGAGGAATTAATGTACATTCTATTGTGGTGTCTTTGTGTATAACAGCTCTGTTGCTGAAAATGTTTAGAGCAAACTGATTAATGAAAGTCAGTATTGTTGTAGTGTTGTGTGTACGTAACGGAGGCTGAACTGTTGTACTGTTAACACATGAGCCACTCTGCTGGCTCTATGTCTGGAAAAATTATCCTTCGAGTTGCATTGTTCTTTGTCAGTACAGGATTAGCTTGTCCGTGGTGAATTACTAGTTTCCCATCAATGTGGGACAATTGACGAGTGCTTATACATTGATCACGTTTTGTTACTATGTGGACAATGCTGAACTCTTGTTCACCAAGATCATACTTGTCTAATACTAAATCATGCTAATTTTTGGTGAGTCATGGGGTAACCTGACTGACGTGGATGTTGTTCATTTCTCAGGAATAGGACTCAGGCCCATCTTTCTCCACCCAATACAAGTAGCATGTTGAACAATACCTGTACTTGGACAAAGTGGCTACTTTTAATAGGTAATTGTATGACTAAGCTGTTGTGAGAATCGAGAAGGTTGCTTATGCACCAACATTGCTCATTTTCATTTCCAAAGCTCACAGTTGACATCGTGAATGACTGTCTTTAGTGAAAACTCTGCATTTCAAGGACCAGTGTGTTGTACCTGTCAAGACCAGACATATGTTAGTTTTCTGCCTGTGCAGTTACCACCCGTTTCAATGACCAAAAAGTCCTGACAGCATAATACTTGAATACTTGTGTACTGGTAATATCCCAGCAGCTACTACATCAATTGCACAGTAAATGTATACCTTGTTATGGTGAAAAATTTGTTTTTCATATGTTTAGCTTGTGGCTCAGAACATACAGTAGACCCCATAAGTATTTAGACAAAATGGCCGGGAATTCACCGTCATGGCGGCTGTGCAGCTGCTGAATTCAAGGTCAGCTTGGCTTCCCTCATAGCTTAGAATGAAATTGAATTAATATGAAAGTTTGAAAGGTGGCCAAGCCGTTTTGTAACTGGAAATATAATAATCATTACCAGTTGTGATGGGGAAACAGAATTTTGTCTGAGGTGCAAGTTAATTTCAAGATAGATATACCCGGTATTGTTTTCACAAAATCCAGTTTAAGGTAACTGACAACCTTTGTTACCAAGGATTGGATTTCATATGTATCTTTTATCCTTAAACACATGGGACTGTTTTACTTTTAAAAACCCTAATGATCCTAGAAATTTATGAGCACTAAGTGTCCAGTTGTTAATCATGCAACTATGGTAAGTAAAAGTTGTCACCAAGTTGACTATACGATGTTATTGAAAGTGTATCAATTACAAATAAAAATTTTGTAAATACTTAACAAACGTAATATATTAATAAAGCTGTATGAAATTCACAAACAGTTCTTTTTATACTTGCAAAAATGAGCAGGAAGTATTAAATATCGGGTCACTAACAGACTGCTCGCAACTCACCAGACTGTAGTGTAGATGCCATTGTTTTCGGATTTCAAAAACAGAAATCAATTTAGCAAACAATTTTTTTCCGTTTTGTAAAATGAGATTTCATTTTATTTCTCAGGGATGGTATAAAAATGATCTGGGAAATGCTTTAGTTTCCCAATTAACTTTACGCCATGTTTGTTGCTCAAAACTGAAAAAAATAACAGCACCACCTTGTGGATCAATTTGTGGCCAGAATTGTTGAATTTGATGGATTGTATCCTTAATTACTGGTAATTAACCAACAAAACATAAGAAATGCTGTTTGCTATGTATGTAATTCCAATCAAAATCTTAGAATGCTAGTAAAATCAGATTCCATGAATTAAGCCCATGTACGGTTATTGTGCAAAAGCAGGGTCTCTAGGAGTTTCTTTGCCACATTCAATTTTAGGATTGGAAACATAGATTTTGCAAGCAGATTCCTGGAGATTCTTCAAAGAAATAGTGTACCTGTGAGGTACAATAATTTTACTTCCAGAACACTATATGACTGACCAGTGAACTTCTATTTTGGCAAATTTATCCACACAAATAACGACATAAGAAAATTTTAGTCTTTGACTAGCATGAAGGTTTGTACTGAGTTAGATTAGATATAAACAATTTCCCGTAAAATTTTCCATTATCTGCAGTAAAATAAAGCTTTTGAAAAATGGAAAAATTACCAATTTTAGTAATTAATTATGTGTGAAATACTTGAAAAATTACCGTACATACAGTTTTTCAACTGAAATTAGAAGCATGCGTGTTGTTCATGGGTTGAGTCAGAATTACTTGTACAGAAGCTGATAAAATGTTTATTTAACAGACAACAAATATCAAAATCCAATCCCTCAAGACTAGTTACACACACTAGTTGCAAGCATGAGTAAATATTTCACGAATACATGTGGTCATACATACTTCTTGAGATTCTGGAATAAGGTTTACCTGGTATATTTTGAACAAAATACATTTTTGTGCATTTGGCATAAATGACGTGTAGTCCCCATTAAGATAAGTTTGTGGAGGTGTACATAACTGCAAAAGTTATCAATAAACTCGCCCAGTCCACAATGTAATCTACCTTGTAAACCAAGGGATACTGAACTGTCATCGTTAAAAAAATCTCTAAATAGGTTAAAAGGGTTGAGTATCATTCAATTACTCACACGCCATCCAAAATATACTACAAATGCTGCTGTTTGCACTTTACATAATCTTTCCTCCAGTTGTCACACATGTTTGATTGTGACTGCGACATCTCCACCATAAACAGAGAAACACTCGCCAACACTGCAGGTTCCCCTGCATGTAACAGCATGTTTAAATCAGAAATATTTTACTTAGTTATGATTCAAACTGGCAGGTGAAAGCTATTCCTTTAAACTGCCATTTTCATTTTGATCGTTGGATGATGCTTGTATTCGACTATTTCGAAGTCTTCAAATTTGAAATCGTCAATATTTTCTACCTTTCTCTTGATAACCAGCTTGGGAAAGGGGTACGGTTCCCGCTTGATCTGAAAAGAGTTGAATGAAGTAAGACGATTTAATCAAGATTTTTCAAAGTTTAAAATCCTTATTTCCATACAAATACTTTCTCAGGAGTAATAAACGAGATATTTCGAGGCATTATTTGCAAATTTCTTTTAGGGTATTTTTGAATGATAAATTTCGCTTATTTTTATTTTAAGGCCTTCCTCAAACAAATTTTTGATATCCTGAATGTATTCAACTATTTAACATTCAAACGCAGCCACCGTATGTGACATGTGAAGTAGCCGTTTGCACCATATTGCAAGAAACCAGCAAAGACCGGTAGATAACAGAAGTTTTGAATGTTCACTTTGGTACTCGTGGTAGACATACTTATCAGTCCCGGTGCCAGAACATATTGACCAAAAAACCAATGTGCATGGGTGATGGTCATGACTGTTTGAACTAACTGAGGATTCTCGCAGTCACATAGGCAGATACTAGACTTCACCTGAACTGAAGCGTGTTCAATAGAGTGAGCGCCCGCGAGCGATTTGAGCGCCCTCGTCCTGAACAGATGTGTTCACGTTAGCGCTCGCGAGCACTAGTGAATAATCTCAAGAGCATGTTCGCTTAGATTTCCAAGATGACATTCTGCGAAGGCTTCACGTCTGCAACATATGAACCCATTATGGTTCTGCAACACGAAAACTAACCTCAAAAGTTTACCGACTCATCCAAAACTGCGACTTAAATTGCGGGTCGCTGTAGCGAGGAACAGTTTCCTCGACGTAATTTTCGATTCTTGTCGTTCCAAAGCCTTCACAGTTGTTGTCTTGAGCTGTCGATATTAATAATTATTGGCAAAGATTAATCATATTTATCGCTCAGTACGCCATAGGAAGGACTGCTAGTGTTAAGCTCATCGGTTAAGATGTTCAACACAATCTGCTTCAGAGTCGCCATACTGGATCGCACAGTGAGCGCTCACAGCTGTTCAGGAGCTGTTCCTTGTATTCGTGAGTACACGTTAGCGGGCGCTCACTCTGTTGAACACGCTTCAGGAAGAATATTTCTATTAACTTTTATTGTCAAGGGAAGAAGATTAAAGGTCCTATTTTTTTCCCGAAATTAAACAGCGATTCCAACATCTCGGAATGTGAATGGCATCAACTTGTTCTCCACTAAAATTAGTGATCAGTGGACTTGCTGAAACTCGCTGTATTACTTGAGACAATGCTCCACAGACTGGTTTCATCAGGCGGTCATTTTATGCTTCGACCATGGCATAAAAATTAAATCAATGAAGATTTGAAAAAAATTTTTAACTTGATGAGAAAATTTGAAGTCTTTAATGTGCTTTCGCCAAACCATGTAGACAGTGGTAACATATTTTATTAAATCCTAATTTCTAGTAAATGTAAAGCACAAGGTTTGGCATTCCCAATGGCTGTATTAAGAAGCTTTTTGGAACAGACATCATCTGTTTACAAGTTTACCTGTTCCCTCAGAGGTTCAACATGGTTTTGGTACACATGAGCATCACCAAGAGAGTGGATGAATTCCCCGGGCTGCAACAGAGGCAAACAGTTGGTGTTATTGGAGTCTTTGTGATACCAAACACGCTATGTGTGAGACACCTTCAACAGTATGTGTGCTCAACACCTTCAACAGTATTGTATGCTCAACACCTTCAACAGTATTGTATGCTCAACACCTTCAACAGTATTGTATGCTCAACACCTTCAACTTTACAGTATTGTATGCTCAACACCTTCAACTTTACAGTATTGTATGCTCAACACCTTCAACAGTATGTATGCTCAACACCTTCAACAGTATGTATGCTACGACAAAAACACACATTTTGCAAATGAAAATACAAATAAAAATGTGGCACTACAAAAACAAATGTTGGACTGAAATTTCAACTAAAAAGCACCACTATAGGCAGGTTGTATCATTGCTATGTTGCGGTTAACACAGTTCGCGAAACTGTGACATTGACTTAGAGACACCGACATATTCACCAAAAGTTTCATTTCATTGCACACTGATGTCTTAAATCCTTGAGTGTTTAATATTGAAGTCGGATTAATATAACTTTGTTTAAAATGGATTGAAGGAAATTTCGTTTTTCATCTCAACACAATCAAATTTCTTTGAATGTTTTTTCTTGAAATTATGTGCTTTTGACATCTTGACGTTTTTCTGCATGGTATCTCAACAAAATAAGTCACAAAAGCACATTTTCATTGCTCAGTGAACATGACAAATCACAAACAAGAAACCTGATAATAAATACAAACAACACAAAACACAAAAGTGACTAGAAACACAATTAACATACCTTATAACCTGTTACGTGCGCTATCATACATGTCAGGAGGGAATAGCTAGCAATATTAAACGGAACACCAAGTCCCTACAAAAGAGATGAATATCTCAATTTAATTGAGTCAACCAGATGCTCAGTGAAAAAATACACATAATCCAACATAGATCACTTATTCAAGCTAAAATCCAAAACATTAAAGTTACAATGAGAACTCCTTTGGTGGGTCAAAAATAGATCATTTGATGGCATGATAAAACAAGCATGGAGCTAGTTTTAAGCCAAAAATAAAATTTGTGAGCTCTTTTTAACCACAATAGTGAAATATGTCAAATAAACACAGAGTAGGTCAGTGGAAAAAGCAGTAGACCGGCAATCTAGAGACCTGTGGTTCGATTCCCAGTTGGAGTTCCTGATTTTTCTGTGTTCATTTGATACATTTAACTACTGGCCATCCTTTGCATCTATATATTTACTAATATAAGCACATTCTGGTAAATTGCTGATTATATAATTGTCCAAATTGCATGTGAAAAAGGCAAAAACGCCTCTCATGGGATGTATGACATAACAGTTGGCTGCAAATAGCAATAGTACAGATACCGGGTCCCCAGTAGCTCAGCGGTGAGAGTACTAGACCAGCAATGTAGAGACCTGTGGTTCGCTTCCCAGTTGGGGTTCCTAATTTTTGTGTTTATTTGATATAATCATAGAAAACAAGAAGAGTAAGCATGCCTTATTCAACAAATCAATTTATTTTTTGACGTATCACAAAATTGAATCATAACATTCTACACTCGCCAATTGTGCCAAAACCTAAATGTCCATATCATAGTCACATTACCAATACATTTTGTTTTACACTAGGGAACTGCATTTTTTTGTACGTCAAATTGCAAAAATTCAAAATTTACAGAGAAATTTGTAAAATATACAGACACCCAAGTTATCACTGTTTAAAACTGATAATAGCTCACCATGTCAGCAGAACGCTGGTACATTTGACAGGACAACTCTCCATTTGCAACATAGAACTGGACAAATGAGTGACAGGGAGGTAGCGCCATCTTTGGCAGATCTTCAAAACAAAAAATAAACATTTCAATATCCACAGACAAAGGTAAATGTAATGTAAGCCAAAGACTTCTTTGAGAATAATCTAGTTCTACATAAAGGAAGGCTGTGTGTACATCTAGGCCTTACAGCTAATGCCATGTGTTTTTAAGTTTCCCAATTCAATTTCTCTGAGCATCAACCACGACAATTATGGTACTTTAATGAATTACTTATACGATTGCTCATTTATTAGGTAAAAAGGCCAGTTGGTTCTGGTCTATACCCATGAATCATCTTGAAAATCGCATCTCACTCAAAGAAAAAAGCACCCGCCGGCATAAATTTCAGCCAAGGCATCACCCTTTTTTGAAAAGTCCCTCAAACGAGCAAACAAGATTTAAATCCTGGGGTTTGCCAAGTGCAATTAACTTGCACTCACAACATAACTCCCTCTACTTTGGTTTCAAAGTGGATCTCCACTAGTTGTCAGCCTATTGAGTAAACATAATTATATACTACAGTGATTCAGGAAGTACTTTTGCTTTTTAAATTTTTTACTTTACTCATGACTGGGGGCCACTCGCCCATGCTCCACTTGTTACACCTGTAGAAAAACAAGTTTTGACCCTATGTGGCAGAATTGTAGTCAAATGTTATGATAGCTTAATATGGCAATAAAACAAAATGTCTTCAGACGTCTGCTGCATAAAAAGTGAAGTTGAGGCTTCGGCAGACGTTTGGTCTTACTTCAAAATTACAGAACAAAAGTTCAGTAATTTAGTTATTAGAGCATCATAACCAAGAAATATTTAAATTATGTAAGTAACCAACAGTTGTGGGTATATATTCTCAGACTTTGTAGTTTTGATGAAGTGAGATTTAACTATTTTACCATTTCTCGTCTCCTTACACTACAGTAGTTGGGTTAACGACCGGTTCAATGAGCCAGATCGCTCTGACACAAAGATGGACTTACCGACAGGGTTCCAGGCTGACATGATGATCCGTCGACAGTCAGGGTTAGTCTTAATCCTGTCAATCACCTGTGCCAACTGATCCACACCCTTGCCCTTGTAGTCAGAGTGCATAGTCTCGTATTCAGCACCAAAGTGTCGCCATTGGAAACCGTATACTGGTCCAAGGTCGCCTGTAAACATGTAACTTCTTGTAACTAATACTGCAGGGTTCTGCAATTTAAAGTAAACTAAAATATAACAGGGTCAACAGGAAGGCTCATATGTTAGTTCACAATTGGTGCAAAACACACAGAATGATATGGTGTATTTTTCATAGCATGGCATGTTTCCAGAAAAGCATTTTTTTGCCTTTCTCATACTCCAGCAGTAAGCTAGGGCATATTTTCAGAAACAATACTCAAAAAATGGGAATACACCTTAGAATATGATATTATTAAAGACAAACATGTCTTGTTGCAAATCTATGAATTATATTTTTGTCAACTGAAGCACCACAATAGAACACGGTGTCAGTATCAAACAAACAATTTGTGCTGAAACTACTCTTACAATATTACCTTCTTCCCTGTCAGTAAGTCCTCGTTGATCCAAGAACTCCCGTGTGGAGTTCCCATCCCAGATACGGATGTTCTTCTCTTGTAATTCCTTTGCATTTGTTGAGCCCTTAATAAACCATAAGAGCTCTTCGGCGACACCCCGCCAGAACACCCTCTTTGTCGTGAGAAGGGGAAACACACCTGCAGAAAAATATGTTCCAGGTAACAGACTACTGTACTATGATGGAATGGCTTCCAGAATATCCGTTCTTTGTTACAAGGAGCAACAATTGTCCTTAAATCATCTTTTTTAAGTGCTCAGGGAATGTTCAGTGCAAGAATATGGCACTGTTCTACAACTGCATTTTATTCTTACTGACAATTAAGTTGTTACCACTGATGTATAGCTTTGCAAGCAATGAATAGTTATTCATCAAATATGATCACTAATGTCTCATCTTCATCAGATTGAGTTATCTATGCACTCGCACACAAACAACACTCCAGGGCCAAACATACCGTCTCTGAGACTGTAGCGAGACTGCATACCAAAAACTGAGAAGGTGCCGACACCTGTGCGGTCCTCCTTCTTAGCACCATTGTCTATAATGTATTGAATGGCATCCAGGTACTGATGTTCATCATGCCTAGAAATCAATAGAAGCAGACAAATAATAAAGTACACATTGTTGTCGGTGTACATATGCACACTTGCCAACTGTCACCATTTACGAAGCTTTGTTCGCCATCCCGCCACAACACTGCAATGTCCAGTTGACAAGCTTTTTCGTTTTTGACTGTTGGCAACTATGCATATAGTCTCTGCCTACATACATAACGCTATTTTGATTGTGAAACGGGAGTATACGCTGGACACACTATTATCACTGGCTCTGTTTCTGTCCACAAAAAGGGCAAAAATTGAAAACAAACGTCTTAATTCTTCAAGCAACTCTTATCCTAAAGCTGTCAGACTGAAGTACAATAAAGAGTAATGGAGCAGAATGTCAAGTGGTTCTCTGACCCTCTTGAGTCGCCCCTCTGTCAACTCCAGGGGGTCCATCACAACTACATAATGTTATCAGGTTTCAGAAGCTTTGACATACAAGTTAAATCTTGGTAAGCATGATTAAATAGTAACTTTGCACACATATCACAATTCAAAAATAATAAAAAATTATTGACTTTCCGATGTTTTGGATTTCAGACCCTAAAAATGTGTAATGGAAATGGAGTACCATAGCAAGGAATACTAAGAGACATATTTTGTGAGAGTAAAAGACCCAATTCGATTTCCGTTTTTAGCCCACTAATAAAACAGGGAGAAATGCATTTTTCAAATTTTATCACATCCAACATGTTTTAAAACATCGTACATCTGTGTCTCACCTTTTCAACGTTTTTTCCAACCTTGGTTTCTTCACATTTTTCTCTTCTGAGAGCCTGATGTTTTCCTTGTTTGGGGACACACATTGTTCCATGGGTGTAGGTCCTTCAGCAGCAAGCATTTCTAGAAGAAAATCACAGTAGGAAATGCCTTCAAATACACAGCACCACAGTGAGCCTTCAAATACACAGCACCACAGTAAGCTTTCAAATACACAGCATCACAGTACGCCTTCAAATGCACAGCACCATAGTAAGCCTTCAAATATGCAGCACCACAGTAAAACTTCAAATACACAGCAACACAGTAAAATCTCATCAGTTTAGGACACAGTGTGACATACAAGTGAAATTTAATTTTTTTTCCTTTTTCCACAACAGATAAGCAGCACAAAATAATACCTGCCATTGGACAATGAGTGTGAAACCGTGGACATTCTCAAAAATACATTTGATAAAAGTCCAGTTTTGGAAGGTACTTTTGTCTGAAATTTGGCAACATTTTACCATAAACACATATCTTTCAAAAAAATTTTGCTTGAAATAACATGTGCCATGTTATGCACAACAAAAATGTCATTTCACCAATCATAAAAAAGTTCACCCCTCAGGCATCAGATTACTACGCACTGCTATAGTAAAGTAGCAACAATTGATGCTGAGAAAGGATTGTCCTGAACAAAAATTGACTTTGCTTGCCCTCAAACGATCCATACAAGACTCGTAAGTAGTGCATGGCTGATTACAAAATTAGTTATCAAATCTGAAAACTGAACGGCACTTGAACAGACTGATCAAAGATAGCACATTGATAATCACTGGTTACAACAAAATGCACTCGTTCAAATATGCACATTTTCTAGACAAGGTGTCTTAGTAAAGCACAATCATGCTCCAGAGTTCAGAGAAGCATTGAATAAAACAAAGTTAATCTCAGTCTCAATGATATGTTACTTATTGATTAATAAATTAATTAGGATACTAAGTCAGTCATAATCATCACTACACTGATTTTCAACTTCATTGTTTATTAGCTGTTTGAAATGACTTGTTTTACAGAGATCAATCATCAATTCTAGATTTGTAACTGTTGTTGATCATATCTATTAACAGGCAAGTAGTTAGCATGCTCCCCGGTTTTACTGGGGTCGCAAGGTTCGATTCCCAGGTCAGGTAATCTTGGCTATATTACTACATAACCCATCACATTCGAGTATAGAGTCATTCTCAATGAATCGCGACAATTCAACACTTGATTTTCAAGTATCTTCATCTGGAGCTAGCGTATTATTTTTTCTTAGTTTAACGTATGTATGATAAGTTTTGAACAATTTCCTCAGCTCAGCAAGTGCAGTTATAGAGTTATTTTGTTGTTTAATTAGAGCTACTGGATAATTTATTTGAAAACTGAAAAACGCGTTCCTTGGGTCAATTTTCGCTGTAGTTTGTTATCAATGATGACAAACACTCTCATTGAGCAATTTTATCAATCAGCATGCTTGGTAAAATTGAGGAAAACAGCTCTTAGTATTTTCTACTTTCTTATGTATTTTTCATGGACATATAAAAATTAAACTTTTGAACTAAATTTTTACTTTTTTAAAACACGTTGTTTGTTTATAACGGTGTTTTATAAAAACAGGTGCCGTGGTGTTTGCACTAGTCTTAATTTTCATTAGCGACTATCGATCATTCAAAACTGGTACACAATATGCGGTAACTTGATGACTAAAAAATCCTTAAGTGAATTCAAAGACTTCACTCAGTAAACATGGTGGTAATTAAAATTTATTTTTTTTGTTAATGAAAAACATTGGCTTTCTCTTTAAATATGTCTCACTGAGTTTCCAAAACGTAATTATTCGTTTCGATAGGACAAGTTATTATAACAAAAACGAGCCTGTTTCTACGTTGTCGTTTTTTCAGCTTCACGCAATTTTATGGAACCCTGAGCTGTGCATTGTGACACCTACCATGTAAACAGCACCCACATTAGACATATTTTTCTTTATTTTAAAAGTCTTTTGACGTTGTTTTATGACTTCGGACATTCTCTGTGGTGAGCTGAACATTGGCTTCAACATTTGTCGCGATTCATTGAGAATGAATATATTAGTCATGTAGGTGTACTACATACCATGGAGAATATTCATATTGACAACTTTCTTTGTGCGTTCTTAGTCAACACATTGCTTATAAGAACACAATTGTTTCACTTTTCACAATTGGCTTTGTCAGTTTGTGTCGGAAAAATGCAGTATGCCTAATTAAAGAATGGACGTTTTCAGCATAAACATTACACTGGTTAACTTGACGAGTCCCAGCAAGGCGTGTCTTTAGTATCATGGAAAAAAGGCTTTGTAGACTTGTAATCACATTCTATCATGTGGATATATTATAATCAATGGGTAAGCTTTCAAAATTTATTGAGTCATACAGACCTACTAGAACTGCATTATTGAGACGACGAATCGATCTGTACGATCTCATGAATCAGTTCAGGTGAGTTACCCGCCAGTAGTCGGTCGACTGCTAAAACGACAGAAAGGCCACTTTGAGAAGATCAAGATTCAAATAATAAACTGAGGATTCAAACAAGGGTCAGTTAACTATTCTACTTACTCAGGTACGATTTTCAGTGACAGCGACTGCAAAGATTGATTACAAAGGCACACCTCGGGTACTGTACCATTCAAAACGTTATTAAAATCTCCCGCCAACTGGAGATTTGGCGCACATCAAAAACTAGGTCAACAGGTCTCACATTTCCCGCCACAATATCTGCTGCCAGAATGTGTGTGGAGTCGGTTCACAAACCTGATTGCAACAACAGCGTTGTCAAACTCCATAATGGTGTGAACAGTCAAATCAATGCCATCTCAGGCAGGAAGGCATATGACCGTAGCTTTTCCAGAACGTAGATGTAAGAGAATTCTCCCGGTCGCCATCCCGTCGCGGCCGCCAAAGTGATTCCCCACCGGCTCGCCCCACCGGTCGCCATCAGCTTACCCTCTTCGCCATTATTCCCCCGTTCACGTCCTCTCACCGGCCCCAAGTTTTACTTCCGCCAGGAGTCTCAATCCCCCTCTCCTTCTATCGCCACCAATTTTAGGATGGCACTGCCGAAATGATTTTTTTTTGCTTGAATTTTTGCCCGAATCTGGGGACACCAGTCTGAAAAACATCATCAGCTCTTCTCAAGGAAATAATGATATAAATTCAGTCTCGCTTTCGAAAGTCTTTATAGAATTTGTGTGAGATAAATATTCTGACTGAGCGTGAATTCGGGCTTACTGGCAATAATGAATGCGGGTGACGCCGTCAACCAAGTTAAATTTTATAGTACATCAATGTATATTCCACCCATATTGCTCTCCACAATTTCAGTCTCATTCAAATATACTTTTGTGATTTTATACTCTTATATACTTACCTATCGTTGCCATTTCAATAAAGCGAAAGCTCGCCACAAAGTCTGCCTAGTTAAGTTTTTGTTATTTTTCTACATATTTGTAAAAATTAAAAGTCCAGTAAAAGTTTCTCATTTTTCGCATTTTTAAATTATTTCCTTCACGTTGTTTGAGTTCACGGTTGGGCGCCAAATGTAACAAATCAAATCTCCAAAGCTCAAATGCGTATCAGTCACCTTACACATTCATGTACAGTGTACATTACAGTTCAGTTCGCAATTAGCCTACACGCTCAATATAGTTCCACTAAGAAATAAAGAAATGACACACTTCTCTGAAGCCCGTCGATAGCGACCGAAGTGCCCGACACACAAAGTCGTATAAGAATAAATGTAACAATAACAACAAAATAAGCATAATAATAAACGATGAGTAACGTCCCGTCATAGTGACGGATCTACGTTTTCAGTAAGGGAGGTTTAGGATTCCCGCAAAGGTCGAATCCTAGGGGCGTGGCGCCGAGCGGGGGGAGACATTTTTTTGTTTTTGTAGTCAAATAGTGAAATTTCCATGCATCCTGGTAAGTTTCTGGCACTTAACATGTCTCTGGAGTTTTTCTAAAGATAATTAAAAACCCTTTTCGATTTTGTCACATGAACTTGGCTCTGAGTTTCGTGAAACCATATTGTGCACATCTGGGTATAAGTCACGCCACCAGCAAATTTTTTGTTGGAACATCTGCTTACACACACCTTTTTTAGCATACGAAAAGTCGTATACGAAAAAGTGCGGTGTGTATGACAGGGGTTTAGACAACTTCCAAATATTCAAGAGCATAAGGAGCACCAACGGGGCGTAAAAACTTGAATATCAGATGATCGCGTAACAGTAGCCTCAAGTTAATTGTTTAAGAACGAAGACCTGCCTCCCGTTCAGTAACACTAGGACCTCCCTAAAAAGCAAGACTTCGCGAGATTACGTGAGATATTGTCGTGCATTTCAAATGAGAGCATGTGACTTTGACTAGGTTTTAGGTAGGTCCTAGCGTAGGTCCTAGCGTCTACTGAACGCACGCCTGTGCTGTTAGTCCGGAAACAAACATGTGTTCTGTCTCGTTACGAGAAAAACTGGCGAACGATGGTGCTCTCAGCTCATGGTCTATTATTAAAAGCGACAATAAATAATAAAGTATCACTTTATTCAGCTGAATCACGTTGAAAACAATTGAAAAACGCCGTCAACTGTTTCAGGAAACAAATCATCTGAAAACAGTTCTGTGCTCAGCGGTGAAAAGATATACTGAACTAGTTTGCAGAGGGACCAGATGTACACCGAGAGTACACAAAAAGCTGACCAGGCCGACCGTCACGAGACCAAGAGTACACCAGTGCTTATCCTTATAAAAATAGTCGATTTGTCTGTCGCGGGACCAAACAGTACTGGCTGAGATAAATAGTTTTACAAAGCACACTTTGGTAAAAAAAATCACAAGACTAGTTCGCCGAGGGACAGAAGTACACTGAAACTCAACATCTACACAAGTCAAGCTGGCCTGGTCCGTCGTGCAACCTAACGTGTACTATGCAAAAAAATTATTCTTAAAACTTCTCTCTAGACACTTTTTAATCCCCAGTGGTTACTCATGCATACGTTAGTCCTATCATTCTGTAGTCTAGACTGCCGAGGAATCTGTATATCGGATCCAGTGGTTTGCTCGTCTTGGAACCATTCTACCCAGATATCTTCGATGTTTGTTCCCAACGCTTGCACTTCGTCAACTGCTGTGTCAATGAGCTTGTAAGCCCCTACAATGACAGCATCTCGTTTCGCAGCTCAGTTGGCACTAAGACCCTTGAGGTTGTTAAGTCTATTCAAAAGACTTACATGCGCAACTAAATTTGATCCTTTCATCATGGACTACTTCAAACCTTGACGATGTATCCCAGGACCTATTTGCATCTCTTGCAATTTTCGAAATAAACGTTCCAATGACTGAACGCTTGAAACTCGACGTACTAGCATCAAGTAAATGCCCATGGGCATGAGCGTTTCGTCGGGTGGGCCTTTTTGCGGAAATTCCCTGTATAGAAGACGGCAATGTGCTTATTGCAGGTAGAAAGACGGTAGGTGTTGAGGTCGGAACTAGGGCTCCTTAGGAGGCCTATTGAACATCTCACGAGTCCCACAAGACTTCGTTGTGAAAGAACAGCCTCCCCGCAATTTCTGGTACTGTACACTGTTTGCAAATGAGGTCACTTTGTCAATGTGAGTGCCCCCTTGGTCATTCCTTGTATAGCCATAGCTTGTTAGAGTGTATCTTCAAACGGACTCGCGACCAGACCACGGCGCCCGCCACAATAGCAATTCTTCGGAAAAAGAATTTTTTTCAAAAATATTACATGTACATGTACACTGCGCAAGACAACTTTACTATACATCAGTTACAAGAGCCATTCTCAATGAATCGCGACAATTCGACACCTGAGACACTCGATTTTCAAGTATCTTAATCTGGAGCTAACGTATTATTTTTTCTTAGTTTAACGTATGAATGATAAGTTTTGAACAATTTCCTCAGCTCAGCAAAAATGCAGTTATAGAGTTATTTTGTTGTTTTATTAGAGCAACTGGATAATTTATTTAAAAACATAAAAACGCGTTCGTTGGGTTAATTTTCAGTCTAGTTTGTTATCATTGACAACGAACAATCTCATTGTGCAATTTTATTAATCAGCATGCTTGTTAAAATCGAGAAAAACAGCTCATAGTATTTTCTACTTTCTTGTGTATTTTTCGTGGACATNCATTTGCTATACAATTGTGCCTGACATCTAACACGTCACATGTCACGTCCCGTAAATGACAACTTAAGCGTTGACAATTGGGCTAAAGACTGTTAAGGTTAAAAACCTTTTAACGGCAATTTTAACTGGGCTTTAAACGTCATTAGGAAAAGTCAAGATAGTCCAGCAATTCATCTGACGCCTTGAACGCTCTGCAGCTTTTCCAGTAGGTGCGAGGTCCATGACGAGATTCAGGATGTCATCTTTCCGTAGCCAAATCTTGTTTCTTTCGGCTGGCTACATAAACAATCCACTCATTTTACTGGACGGCTGCAAGAAGTTGACCTCCACAGGCAAGTCGACATCATCTGTGTCCACGACTTGTCCGAGATATCGGCGACCTTCATATTTACAAACAAAATTGCCTTGCTTCACTTATATATTGACTTCTTTGGTCTCAGCTAACACTCTGTTTGTTTCTTGTCTTCCGACTTTTTGTACTTCTGTCAGTTCTGACACAGGTACGAAATACCCGTAACTCGTTCTCTTTCTCTTCTAAGCCATTCGTCACCGAGTTGTGCCTTTTACGGGCTATCTAGACTATTCCTTCATCCGCTGAGACTTGGATTTTGGCATTCCGCAACGCAAACCAAAGTTACAAACTCTAATTAATAGGTATTAAATAAAATAAAAGATGTCATTATTATTTTTGCAAGGTCAGCTGCATCAAGTTATGTATCGTCACAGATAGTAATTTAATTACTACTTAAAAATGAAATGAATTTGAGTGAAAATAGAACAAATCACTTACGGGACACTGGATATCATTTACGTGACAATTTTTTTACGAGAACTTATCAAGACCAACGTCAAGCAAATTCTAATCAAAGTATGTTTCACAGGAAGCATTTCGTCACTTCTTCTAGTACGTTAATAACGACCCTAAAACGTGAATTATAAAAGTGACATTACCGAAAACTTGCCCAAAAGTTCTGGTGATTTCTTTAGCGAATATTTTCACACGGTGTCGATGTCAGCTGAAGCGCACGTGCTCGTTCTTGAAAAATTGACCTATATTCATGTCACACATGCCAATAGTAGGTGAAATCATAGATTATAGACAAACGCCGAGCACGAAGTTTGCAGCCGTGACAATGTTCACAGATGAATGAAATGATGGTGAAATTAATTGGACTTGACCTAATTATAAAATTGTCGTCCTATAAATGAACTTTCGTAAATGATAAGCAACCGATTTCAAATGCCAGTTTTTTCATAAATGTTCGCTAAAAATTTTCAAAACTGTGCAATGATTTCGCACATCACCATAGCTTTGTAGAGTTCAGTTTCCACATCTTCATTTTAATCAACGCACTATTGTTGAATTTATGCACGTCTCGTAAATGATTCCAAAAAAATCCCACTGCGCTTCTTGAAATGCAGTGCCACAGAGCCAATTTCAGATAAGGCAAAGGTTTAAAAAAATAATGTCATCGCCGTTTTTTGTAAACGTGTGGAGTGTAATAGAATGACACGGCATGACAGATGAGGTAAAAACGTTGCACAAGGCGTCAATTCGCCTGAATACCAGGGTTGCGGCACCACAGTATCCCCTAATCAAATCAAAACATATCTTAAAGTAAAGAAGCTAGTTACCTATAGAAATCAGCTATAGAGCTGCTCTTTCAGCGGTGGATCCATCTAAAATGCTTGGCTACTTCAGAAGTGTCACGACGGAAGTGCGCGCACAGTTGATCTCCGCGCGTTTTGCCGATGAGCCACGACGACACAGCAATTTACAATGCAAAAAATTATATTTTCAGAGTGAATCCCCCGTCAGTTTTTTCCAAGTTGGTTTATTTGAGGTTTACACACGCTAGCAGTGCCGTTATTGCTTTGCTGGAGACGTTTTTGTTTTTCTTTTATTTTTGGG